>JASTWL010000652.1:0-102267 GCA_035220575.1 Temnothorax rugatulus | reverse complement strand
GAGAGAGAGAGAGAGAGAGAGAGTTGATATTAAACGTAGATACTACGCTCGCATCGATTTTTTTTTTAAATTCCTACTTTAGTCCGCGTTTAGAAGAGACACGTATAAAGATAAACTTTACAAAATCAATGCCACGTATTCGTTACTGCAAAAAGAGTATATTTTATACAACAAATCTATATTTCTTCACTTTTTTAATGTTATTTCCAATTCAATCGTATCTACACGCCTTTCAGCGAGATACATGCAAAGTACTTTTAGAGTCTTTTTTAAGCGGATTAAATTTCAAAGGAGTAGCGTAAAATTTATCTTTCTCGAAACAGTTTACTTTACTATAATTCGAAAGAGATTTTCTTGCCGTTGATTAATTCTTGCATTGCGTAATTGCATCGAACTCGAAATCAGAAAGCGTGAACGCTGAAATGGCTGTCTTTCACAGAAGGTACCTTTAAATTGAAGAGAAATTATTAAACTCTATTTTAATGTTAAAATGTCATAGAAATATTTATTACGGCTGTAATTCGTTATACATATGCTGGGTCTACAATGCGAGTCGCAAAGTCGTGAGTCGCAAGAATTGACCAATCACAGTCGAATTTGAGGAGAATAATCGACTGTGATTAGTCAATTCTTGCGACTCACGACTTTGCGACTCGCATTGTAGACCCAGCACTACTGTCACATTGGCCTAGTTTACACCGACTGTTTGATACGCGTACCAAATACTTATCCGTATCAAATTCGTATCAAATCTCGGTTTACAAACGGGATAACCCGAGATTTGGTACGGATTTGATACGGATATAGTACTTGGTACGCGTATCAAACGGTCCGGTGTAAACTAGGCCATTGATCCCATGCGACTTGATATACAAATATAACTTATATATAAATAACAAATGTAAATGCACATTAATAAACACATCGGAATATAAATGTACTGAAAAATGCACATATATAGAACCAACGTGTTAAGATTTTCTTAATTAAGCCGCGAAAAATATACTTATAGTATAATAATAATTATTTTATCCTAGTAAAAATTTTGTACATAAAAACATATATAGGGGAGACCGGGGCTATCTGTCTACGGGGGCTATGTGTCCACAGTACTGCTATCTGAAGTTTTAAGAGACAGACGTCTCTACCATTGTAACAAATAGTTTAGAAATGCTCTACGTAAGAGATTTAAACGTTTGTTTTCTTGCGATGCTTCTCGCAGACGCTATATACGTTAAAAGAAAAGCGAAAACAATTCGCGAAAATAAAAGTAATCAAACTGATCAAGAAATTGATAGGTGACTATCTTCGTGTCATAACTTCACCATACGGTAACCTATTAACAGTAGGAAAGACCGGGGCTATTCGTGACACATTTTTGTTTCGAATTTTTTTCTCGTTTCGTATAAATGTTTAAAAATTTTTTATTAGTGCGATGTAATCGTCCATCTCTCTAGTTTAAAAGAAAAAAAATATATAGGTTTTTCTTTCACGAGTCTCGAAATATATCAAGAAATGTATCGCTGTGTTATGTGTCACGAATTGCCCCGGGGCCGGGGTAATTCGTGACAGGCCACGGAGTAATGCGTAACACTTTCTCTGATTGAACAAACTATATGGATGTCTTTTGTTTTTGCAATTTTTATCTACTTTATACTTTGAGAAAGCCTTTATTTGTCAGAATTTACATATTATATGTATAAAAAATTATGAGGAAAAAAGTAACGCCTATTCCATTAATAGCCCTCATCGCTTACATTCGATTACGGGAAACCACTTCTCGAAGGCGTCCACAGCCCCTGCGAATTGGTTCTTCCTTTGAACGCTTATTCGTGGTTTTTTTGGTTGCCCCGATTGCTCGTGTCACGAAATGCCCCAGCGTGGTTTTTCCTCATTCATGATCCGTGACTTACAGATAAGAAAGAATACCATAAAATCTACTCATGCATTATGCTTAGTGAAGTCGAGTGACTGAATACCACTTACCGTTTCGGATCTCTATTATTATTTTATTCGGCGAGGAAAACAAATTTTCGGGATTTGAAAAATTTTACTTTGAGCACTTGAAATCAAACTTTCTGTCACTGAGAGAGAAAATGGTTGACACGCAAATGCCATTCCGTTGGTACCTAGAGGACACTAAGAGACATCTGTGATTGATATTAGGTTTCTAGCATGTTTCTAGCAGCAAGCATTTTAAAGTTAGGCCCGCGACAAAATTTCAGCAGTGTCACGAATAGCCCCGGTCTCCCCTATCGGTTAGGTATGGGACCGTGGGTATGGGTTAGGTTAGCGGTACCACATTCGCAATATCTGTTAAGCAAAATCACTGGCCCTAGGTTCCCATGGGGCGGAATCAGCAAAGCGTAACGGCTAGTATGTCTCAATTACTTTTTAACCATTCTATTGAGAAGTAATTATTATTATTATGTTCATAAATGTTGCATTTAATGGAGTTCTCTGTTAGAATATTTAACTTAATGCTTAAAATATTAAAATAAAGTTTGAACACATTTCAAATGGAGACTCATGATTGGTTGCGCGCATCCGCGCTGCTCTCGATACGCTCATGGGTACATACTTAGGGATCGTAAATCCGCGTAACGAAACAGTGGAAAGCTTGTGATTGGTCAAGGCTCTCGTCCCGCGATTTTCTGCGTACGCCGTTCCGCTGCATGGGTTGTGCACCCTCAAAAACATGGTCGGGGCTATCTGTCCTATTTTTGATGGGGCAATGTGTCCATACTTCAATGACGGATTGTTCTTTTATAAATAGATAATGGTGCGTAACTACAAAAGAAAGACACTTTTCTTAAGACGGATAAGGTAAACATATATCCATAAAATTATATTTAGAGTGATTAAAAGAATAAAATCGAGCGAGAATCTTTTCGCAAAAACAGCGTTAGACTTTGGAATAAATGTTCGGACCTCTCACTCGCTACTGTAAAAAAGTGACCTACGAGCAGCTACTTGATCCTGTGATTCAAGAATCGTCACCAAATTTTTTATTTTAAAAATACACGTCAAGTTACATATATGAGTTTGTCTTGAATTATTAAATATTTCTATTTCAAACTGCCGAGGATAAAGTAAAGGCCCCAAATAAAAAGATTAAACATTGAGAGGACAAGAAACTCATCACATTAATTTTGCAACGGACTCAAAATCAGTTTGATGCCACCGTATATAAAGAAAAATCAGCTCCAGGCAGGAAATCCTGTCAAAAAATCTACATAAAATGCCTACTACTGCTCTGACTTCACGACTAAGGCAGTTTTGTCAATATTATATATTAATAATAAATAATATTATAAATAAGCATAAAAATTATTATAATAATGTGTTTTTTATTATGTGGACGGATAGCCCCGCATATTGGGGCTACGCTTGACTTGCCTACTTAAAAAATTTATCTCTTTAAAAATGGTAAAGATTAACGATTCTAATTATGTTTTTTTTTAATAGCAAGGTTTAAAAGGTAATACCATTAAATTTTTAGCCAAATATCTTTATTAGTTTTTTGTAAACTTGAAAAAAGCGTGAAGTGTGGACACAACCCGGGACTCCCCTAAATATATAGATATAATTATATAATGAGGAATAGGACCAATATACGAGCATTAATCGATGTTACGATAGATATAATTATATAAATATGTTCCACATATATGTTTTCTTCCTCTTCTGTAATCTCTGTTCGTATATATAAGAAAATAATAAAAAATAAATAATTAAAAGAATAATTTTTGCATTGTTTTTCTTTCACAAAAAAGTGAAATTTACAGAAATGAGAAAAATTGTTCATATATAGTCATGCATAAATGTAATAATTATAAAAATATTGTATAACTTAATTGCATTTTACTTTTTATAAAAAATACAAACTTTTTAAATTATTTTTCAATTATTTATCTTATTATTTTTCTTACATATATGGATAAAGATTTATACAAGTAAAAACTAGAAAATATTTAGTGATATTCTATATATATTACATATATTTTTATATGAAAAATGTTTTGCCAGGATATATAAAAAATTGATAATTATTAGGTAAAATAATGACCCTAGTTATTTTTGAGATTCGATTAATTCAACTTTCCGTAGAACATATTGATTTTAATTATATTTAAAACAGAAACATACAATGAAATATACTGTACATTATTATGTACGCCACGCAGTAAATTGTATCCGAGGCGCTGGCGAAAAAAGCCTGTTTACTTCTCTTACAACTTACAATTAGCTTCTTTTTTTCGAACTTTGCGCAAGAAAGAAAACTTTTTTGGTCCAAGTTGATCCAGACGGAAATTCGTACGTTTCTCATATTGTTAAAAATATATAAATACATTGGAAATTATTTCCAAATGTAATTAGATCATTCTACTTTGAATTTTCGTTTCTAGATGATCTCAATTCCATCGTTCGCGGCTTTCCCATAAATTTGGATTTATCGCTTTAAAACTAGTAATAAAGAATGTTCGTGTTCATCTGTTCACCAAACATGCCTATTATTAAACGTTCTGTACACACGCAAACACGCACTGCATGCAAACGCAAATGCACCCGCGCACGGACATTGGTCGGAGAACCTTGAGTATGCATGAGAGTAAAGGATTATCTCGGGAAAGAGCGGGTCCACAATATTGTTGATTGAATAGAATGTAAAGCTTAATGGTTGCTTAACATTCAAGCTATCAACGAGATCGATCGCGAAAAGAGGAACGCACACTCGGCGTCATTAATTCCTCCCATTTCCGATTTAGGCATTTCTAGGTCAAACGCAAACAGACTCTCGTCATAATCTAGAGTTACGATTACAGTTTAATATCTTTAGGCGCTTGTCACGCTTGTGAAAAATTAAACAGAAAGTTAAAAAAGGAATAACAGACAATAACAACAATAAAATCATTAAATTAATCAATAAAAATATAATTTTGTATTTCTTAATTAATTATACAGGATTGTCTGGACAACACCTTAGACTGTAACTCTGTATATGGTTTATTTACAGAATGGTTATGTTAAATATGCTCCACACAATTAACATTATTGTTTCACACAATTAACTTAGTAATTTACAATTGAAATTGGCCGTTGCAGGAATTGAAAACCAATTGCTTCCTCATAGAGGAAGCTTTGTTTTCGTAAACCTCGTGTATGGACCTTTGATCGCGTACAAGCTAGGCCTACCCAGCGAGAAATGACCCATTGAATCGACGTCTATAATGACGTCGAAAACGTATATCGAAAAGTAATTGAAATATTCATCGATCTCGATTGAAATGTGATACCACTTTCGATGACGTTTCAATTCAGAATAAATCGATTTCGACTCGATATTGATTATATTTCCTCACTGCAGATATGGGCCGATTCACCGTCTCTGATTAACATGATGCTCCGATTAAACTCTTCGGCTCTTTCTAAGGGGGGAAGATCCATAGACTTGCAAGTTGCGAGGAGAAGACGGATGAATTGATGAGGGGGATTATTTAAAAATGGGAGAATATCTCTTGGAGATTGAGGAAAGGTTTCCTCAATGTATTTGACTAAATAAGAGGCTTTACTACAGTACAATCCGCAATTAAATATTACATAGTTAATATTTTGCATTAGGTTGCCGCAAGGGCAGCGTTCAGCTGATGACAAAGAACGAGACGTCTGTCGTAGCGTGGACATAAAGTAAAGCATACATAGAAAAACGTAAGACGTAAAAGACTGTAAAATATATAGCCTTTCGCGATTTACATTATTCTCTACCTTATTTTAGTCTATTAACAACCTTCCGAAGTTCCGATCACGGACTTATATCCAATTGCAGCACTGCTGTTTGGCGCCGTCGGTGCTCAACGAAATATTCAAGTCGTTGCTCGGTTGCCGGGTTGTTTGCGCACGCGCAGTAAATGACGGCTCATACATATAACGCAAGTAATAAAAAGCTGTGTTCAGCAGAGAAAACTACTTTGCAATTGTTGTAAAATTTGTGAATGTGATTGGTGTATGCTTTTAATTTTGGCCGAAACTAAGAGTAATACACCAATCAAATTCACGAATTTTACAACTGCAGTTGCAAAGCAGCTTTCTGCTGAATACAATTATAATTAGTATAATGCCTGTATATAGGTGCCTATATATATAAAACCTTTTTTAATTTCTGTCTTTAATATTTATTTTAATTATTTAATTTTTTTATTTAATTTAATTATGTTTAAAAAGTAATGGCAAACACGGCAGGTTTGTCTAGAATTCTTAGATAGGTGAGCGACAGAAGAGAGTTCCTTTGAAGTCGATTTTGTCTGTATTATGTGTAGTTATCTTTACAAAAAAGAAAATATGTTGACGTGAAAGAAAAATTGAGAGTAACTAAAAAGTTTTTACATTATTTGAAATAAAAGCAAACCAAATCAGTAATCTGTCCTGAAGATAGAATAGAAAATAAATGAACTGAAACAAAAAACCAGATCTTACAGGACGGAATTAAGATGTCTGGATTACTGATTGAAAATGTGAGTCCAAATGCTTACTGAAACATATACCGATTATGAAAAAAAAGAAGTAAGAAAGAAAAATGAAAGAGAGGGGGGCCTCCTGCATTAATGTCTATAAGATCGGTTCTTGGGCTAGAATTTCAAGCCAGAGCCACAAGAATGAAAGTAATTCTCAGATCTCAAAACGAATATAAACTCTAGCAGAGGTACTTTTTTTACTAATGTCTGTCTTCAAATATGGCGTCCCAATGAGAATCTCTTAAGGGCCCCGCTCAGCTGGACCGGACTCCTCGCCTCGATCATCCCTCTCGGACGCTAGCTGCCGCAGCTCTCCCTTTCCTGGCGGTGAGCTCTCCCTGGTGATCCGACTCTCGCTCGGTTGGTCTACAGAACACGCGACGCAATGATCAAGAAAGAGGTCACGGACTCGACACGTTCGAAGAAACGCAAGCAAGTGTGGCCATGACACCTAACGAGTGAGGAAGGAAGTGGGGGCTCTTTGAGGGGAGAGGTTTATTGGCGCACAGTACAAATGCGCACGTTGCAATTGCACACAGTACTATTGGACACATAAAGTCGCGCACCGTTCGATTAGACACGTTTCAATTGCGCACAGTTCGTTTGGACACATTCATTGGCGCACAGTTCAATTGGACACCGTTGCTTTTGGACACAACACATATTATTAACTTATTTAAATAAATAAACGTATGTTGCATTGGACACGGTTCTTTTGCGCACCGTACAATCGCGCACCGTACAATCGCGCACCGTACAATCGCGCACCGTACAATCGCGCACCGTTCAATCGCGCACCGTTTAATCGCGCACGTGAACCTCGCTTTGTAACTTATAATTTATAAAGTGAGGCTTACGTGCATGGGGGGGGGGGGGTGCAGGGGGGGCGAAGCCCCCTGCCCACGCATGTACTTTGATATGTTATATAAGATAGTTATATAAGATGTTCATCATTGAAAGCTAATTGTAAGTAATATGCATTATAAGTATACATACGGTGCGCGATTGTACGATGCGCTATAATACGTGCGCGATTGTACGGTGCGCAAAAGAACCGTGTCCAATGCAACATACGTTTATTTATTTAAATAAGTTAATAATATGTGTTGTGTTTAAAAGCAACAGTGTCCAATTGAACTGTGCGCCAATGAAATGTGTCCAAAACGAACTGTGCGCAATTGAAACGTGTCTAATCGAACGGTGCGCGACTTTATGTGTGCAATAGTACTGTGTGCAATTGCAACGTGCGCAATTGTACTGTGCGCCAGTGAAGGCTTCTCCGAGCGCAATATCTGAACATATTATTCAATTTTTAATAAGTCCAATTATTAATATTTATTTTCATAATTGAACTTATTTTTTATTTTGATAAATGTAAATACAAATATCTTATTGTATTAATATTTAATATTAATAATTTAATTAGTTGCTTAATTTAACTTCTTGTTTAATAAATGAGTCAGTGCAGTACTGAAAATGTACCTATTATATAATATTTTAATTTTTATAATTATCAAATTACAAACAGGAATTTTGTTGTGACTTTTACAGTTATATAAAGTAACTATTTAATGGAAATGGAAGCCTAAAAAATTAATATTGTAACGTAATTATTATAATGCTCAAATCATAAAATATTTACATTATCCATGTCTGCCAATACAATATAATTCTTTATTCATATTGCAATCCATATAATGGCAATGTTATTATATATTTGACAGACAAATCAAAATAGCTTCGAATCGATATCGAAATGATGAAATATCGGTGTCTTAACAGAAAATACATAATTTGCCTGTTTACTTTGGCTGTTTAGTCTGGCGTGATAAATGTATGTCACAAATAATCTCTTCTTTTAAAAAATGTCATAGAGCACAAACATCGAAATAAGCTTCAAATTTCGAGCATTATTTCGATATGATGTAATATCAATGATTTCGACGTCAATTCGACGTCGATTCGATGGATCATTTCTCGCTGGGAATCAACCAAATTTTAAAGTATTATATATGAAATAGGGGTAGAAAAGACCGAAGAAAAAATTGTTTTTCTAATTTTGGATGCCAATGTGTTCCTTATGTTCGAAAACGTCGAAAAATCGCAAAAAATGTCCGTATATGTATGTGTGTATGTATGTATGTATGTGCCAAATTTACCGAAATTTCTATAATTCAAGAACTGATTAACCAAATCTTAAAGAATTATATATGAAATAGGGGTAGAAGAGACTATACAATTATATAACAGAATTAGAAAAATTGCTAATAATAAAAAGGTTACCGATTTCTGTTTTAAAAAATCTACGTGATTGCTCTAATTTCCGCAAATTTTGAGATATCAAGAATTAGAGGAAAGTACCCGATTATGAGATACCATATCTATTTTGTGTGACAGCCTATGGGCAGTCTATGGGCAGAATTGAAAAATATAGTAGGTCATTTTGAAGGGAATTTAATAAGCTTTAAGATGCTGAAATGTAAAATTTAATTTAAATATTGATCTTTCTGAAAATTAGAAAAATGTAAAAAATGAGCTTTCAAAAAAAAAAAAAAAAAAAACGAAAAAGTGTGCTCCTAATATGAGAGACCCCGGGAAATCGCTAATAAAGTGCAAAATACATCATATTGTAATTACAAAACTTTAATTAAAGTTTTTAAAAAACAAATGTAATGGAGAAGCATATTTGCAACAATCGTAAACCCACTTATACTCAATATATTGTACCTAATCTTCCCCCTCCACCCTTCCCCCTTAAATCACGGTCAGCACAGTCTTATAAATTCGTATAAACCTTCCCTTAACGTTAATATAGTATTTTCTCTTCTTTTATTACTATACAATAACTTTCATACTCCAGCAACCCAGGAGTACCCTGAGTATCTCATGTTACGAGCACCACGCCTTGCGGTTTCGCGATCACCAAATCTAATCTCTACAATTGAGCAACTCAACATATCCCGTATTTTCCCATTAATACGACCTTACTCTATCGCTGCATGCAGAACTTATTGCCAAATATTTATTAATAAACAAGGTTTAAACATTTAAAGACTCATATTCATGACACTTGACAACATCCAATTTCACAATTTCTTTCTCTGCAACGACTACACGCACGATCAAACAATGAATTTTCCACTAAATAGGTTTTACTCCAAGGGCAATAAGTTCATGGTGGAACCAACAGATAGGGCCTATTAGCAGAAACCTCGCTGTCGCATATTAGGAGCCTATCTCATAATAGGGGACTTTCCTCTATATATGATAATATTAAAGAATTACATATGAAATAGGGGTAGAAGAGATTAAAGAATATAATAGAATTAGAAAAATTGCTAATAATAAAAGGGTTACCGATTTCTGTTTAAAAAAATTACGTGATTGTTCTAACTTCCGCAAATTTGGAGATATCAAGCTAAATTTTTTGTTATGAATAAAGTTTTGGCAAAGAAGTTACCGATTTTTGCCTAAAAAGTGTATAGTTATATATGTAATCTTATATAAAGTATCATTAAAGCTCCTGATCCCTGAGCCGAGAATTCCGCGTTGACGGTGGCGACGCCGACGTACCGTCGCGGTAGAAATATAAACTCTCTCCAATGGAGAATTCTGTTCTCTGTGACATGTTGACAACCTATTTTGTTCTGTGTTTAATTTCTTTATTATTCGCTCTGTACTTGTGCTATAACGTTTAACGTATTCGTGAAACTCGTAAAATTGACCGAGAAGTAAGATTTGCAAGAAATACATATGCGGAAGGAACATTCTCCACTTCTTTCGATAGTCGTCAAATGGCTTGTTTTTCCGTATGTTTAGGCTTCGTTTTATGGTTGTTTGTTTATTGTCGAGGGAAAAGGATAGTTTCCGGTCAATTTTAGAAGTGTTCTGAAACGATCTATAGTGATTTTTTATTGAAATGTCTTTTTATTTCGGAATAAAACGAAGAATAAAATAGGGTAATTTCTCGCCTCGATAGCAAGAAATTCAATATGACCGCGGTGACTACCCAGGAGCCTTAAAGAAAGTCATTTAAGGAGGTAGTACAGTCTGACGACCGTCTATTTCAGGATTTATTTGTGACAAAGTGGTAGGCCAATCAGGTTCATGGTGTATACGATATTGAAGTACATGTTTAGGTACATTTACAGTATTTTTTATATGGAAAAATATTAAGAAATGTAGGAGTTATGAGTCATCTCTTCGCGCGCGCGCTTGACTACGGTGCACGTTACAGCTCCTGTACGGCGTGCCTGAAATGAAAAACGCAAAAAGAGTATTAAATTTAAATGTATTCCCCACATGTTGACGTTCGAAAATTGTAAAAATGTTAAAAATTGTGAAAGTTATAGCACTTAACAAAAAGAAGTTCATTTTTGTGCCGAAAAACCAACGGTTTTTTTATTGTTATTAATACATGGTTCATCGGGGGACAAAAAACTCAACGTCAACATGAGCATTGTGCTGTTATATTGATGTAAGCCAAACGCCAAGACAGCCGGAATAAAAGTACGTTCGGAATCGCGTGCACCGTTTCAAAAAAAGTCGTTTCGAGATAAACGCGTTTAAAGTTTTGGCAACTGGCCAAAACGGCCGGTTTAGCGGCCGACACTACTTCGTTCCAACGGCTATAGCTTCGTCAATTTTTGGAATTTTGCAATCGGCAAGGGCTCAAAATACGCGTAAAGGATAACACTTTCAAAATATGCAATAAAAAAAATCGATTTTTTGAAATTTCCAGACTGTACTACCCCCTTAAGAAAGTTTGGTATTGAATTTGGCGATGATCGATGGCGATGAGTCACCGATTTCTGCTTAAAAAGTATAAGTTATACATGTACTTTAATATAGAGTATCATTAAAGGAAGGTTGTGAGTGGTATTGAATTTGAGGAAGATCGTTGAAGGGGTTATTGGGATCTGACATTCGTCGCCATGACATCTGGTGGTGATCGAAAGTGAAAGTACTCAGAGCTCACAGATCTCGTGGCATTGTACTTACAGGCTTGGTGTGCGGTTGTACCGGCTTTGCGTTGTATTTTTATTATTATGGATGTTGAATTTTATTCTCCGCGTTGAAAATCTACGAGCAGAATTAATTATTCAGTTCGCAGTTGTGAAAATAAGACTCCAAAAACTTTAATGTTCGATTTTATTGCTTTCCTAACCCCAAAATAAGTGCTTCATACATGTCAAACATTTATTTGGCAATTTAGAGAAAATTGATCGTTTCAAAGCCTGGAAAAATGCATTAAAAATGAAGAAAGAGAGCCTTTATATGAGAAGTGTCAGCCGTTCTGCGTCATATTTGGTTAAGCCCCGCCTTCATGTCAAATCTTAATACCGATTTCGGTTTTAAAAAATCTACGTGATTGCTCTAATTTCCGCAGGAGATATCGTTTTTTTTTTATGGGTAGAGTATCATCAAAAGTAGGTTGTTATTGAATTTGGCGAGGATCGGTGAAGGGATTACCGATTTTTTGCCTATGTAGCCTGAACTCCCAAAGTTAACATCGATTTGACATTGCGTCGATTGTAAAACCGCACTTGTGTTACTAAACTGACCCTCTATCAATTCATAAAAAGGTTAAATTAAAATTGAAAAAAGTGTGCAAATTATTGAATTTGGCGAGGATCGGTGAAAGGATTACCAATTTCTGCTTAAAAAATGCGTAAGTTATTTGATGGATAGAATATCATTTAAGGAAGGTATTGAATTTTGCGAGGATCGGTGAAGGAGTTACCGATTTTCGCTTAAAAAGTTACATGTATAAGTCATACATGTAATTTTATATAGAGTATCATTAAAAGAAGGTTGGTATTGAATTTGGCGATAATCGGTATAAGGGTTCTTTCTTTATAAAATTTTGAATTTTTTAAAGAAATGTTTGTGGTTGCTCTAACTTTCACCAATTTTGAGATATCGGGCTATTTATAATTCTATTATATCCTTCAGTCTTTTCTACCCCTATTTTGTATATAATTCTGTAAGATTTGGTTGATTAGACCCAACTTTATACGCGATTAAAAGTTTATATGCGAAGTCCATATATGGACCATGTAGCCTAAACTCCCAAAGTCAACATCGATTTGACATTGCGTCGATTGTAAAACCCCACTTGTGCTACTATGCTGACCTTCTATCAATTCATAAAAAGATTAAATTTAAAATTTAAAAAAGTGTGTAAATTAGAAACTTGCACATTGCTTCTTCATCATTACAGATCGCTACCATTATTCCTATTTTATTTCGCTTATAAAGCTTCCTCTATGAGGAAGCCAAACTAATAAATACTAATAATTATGCATCGAATAAAATACAAGCTTCCTCATAAGAGGAGCTTTGTGAGCGAAATAAAATAGGAGCAATGGTAGCGATCTGTAATGATGAAGAAGCAATGTGCAAGTTTCTAATTTGCACACTTTTTTATGTATCGGTAATCATAAGTAAAAATTTATAGTGCATTTTTTAAGTACCTATATAGTTTACAAAAAGAATTACAAGGAATATATTACAAGAGAAAGAAATTAATGTACAAGAAATAACGTGCTAGCAATATGACATTAATTATAAAGTTCTAAGCTTTTATTTATTTATATATATTATTTCTCTTTTTCTTGTAATTCTTTTTAAAAAATATACTTCAAGAAATACGCTACAAATCTACTTAAGGTGATGCTGGAGCCGTCTGTATAACCGACAAAATTACCATTTTCTGTGTTATCGACCTATATCTGTCCTTGTATAGACAAGGATATAGACAAGGATACCACCTAACCTAACCTAACATTGCATCTTCCACTGGGCTAAGTAATATCTTTTTTTTTAGGCTTCAAATCTTACTTCTAATTGCACGATATTATTCTTGACAGTTTTTTGTAGAGGGCTGTATCACTATTTTCTATAGAAAAACTGCAGAATTTTTGTATAAAGCAAATATTGTCGTCAGGTAAAGACAATATTTATAAAAATAAAAATTTTTTTTAGTTTATAAAAAAAATCATGTACAGCCCTCTACATTTTTGTGCGTACTTTAATCGTGTAAAAGGATTTTCCATTCTGTTCAGCCAATTCAAAGCTATTGCTTAGACCGATTATGTCAGTGTCGCTGTCACTCCAGGATCCCCTTAATGGACAATATATCGATGTTTAATCAATCACTATTATATATTAGCTTTACTACTATTATAAATTGTATACTGCCGGCCAAAGTTTGAGACCATGTATAAAATTTAAAAATATTCCAGTGAAACGCTACTTAAAAGTTCGACTCATGCCTTGCTCAATATTTTTTTCTAATTTGAAAGTAAATAGGCACTATATTTAGCACAATTGTGGTTAACATAGCGTTATTTAATTTCAAGAAAATGGATTGCGGTTATAAAGCCTTTTTTCCAAAAACTGAATTGGAGACTATTTTAAAAGATTGGTGGAAGTCTTCTAAAAAAAAAAAAAAACTTGTAACTAGATTACTTAGATTAGTAAAATACGTGATTAAATGTAAAAGTATAGTTACTTGACGAAAAAAATTATGTCTAATACTCTTTATCTTATTAAAAATATATTGTGAAGAACTTTCGAACATTTTATATTATTTTTGTTATGAAACAATGAATAAAATAATAAAAATATGTTAAATTATAATGCATAAGTTTGATTTTATTTCATATAGTACACATTTTTAACTAATTTTCAAACTTTTAGTCGGCAATATACATACATCAGTATTCGTTTTATATTTTTTTATATGCCATTTTTTTTACTCACATAGTACAACAATTTTACATATAGTTCTTTTATTCTATTTCAGATAAATCATGATATCCCAAAGAAAGTATACAAATGTAATAGAAAGATTGGAAGGAAAGTGTTCGAAAGAACTCATGTCCTCTACCAGTCTTTCTGGTATGTCACAGTTATCTAACAGCAGCGAGGAAGCATTGGAGGCCTTGGTACATAAATCCCACAAATCTGATAATTCAGAAAAGTGAGTTTGCTTGTGTTACGTATGCTACACGTTCGTTAAAACCCTCGTATTTCGTACAGTTATTCGATGAATCGTTCAACTCAATATTTCGTATGGTAATGAAGTTTTAAATATGTATATCGTTGATATTAATCAATTTCTATCATTTTTGAGTCTTTTAAAAATATTTTATATAATATTTCTTTTTTTTATTTTTTTGACTTTTCTTCGATGAACATGCCTTTTTCCCTTTTTTAATCTGAATTACAGAATGATTTTTTTTTAAATTATATTACTTGGATCGTATATTTTTATTAATATGTATAATAGAGATTACCATGAGAAACACGGTCAAACTTTACAACTTTATTGTTGAAATTGAATAATTTCAATTTGACATTTGATATTTAAATATTAATAAGGCGTAGTGTCATAAACATACCCTTCCGCATCAATTTTTGTACAAATATAAATATGGTGATTATAATATATAGATACCTACACATACACAATTGTAGCGATCATTATTATTGGTCCGCAAGAAGAAACAGCCGCAAAACCAGTACGGGCAAAGAGTAACGGATTTGAAATCATATGCATTGTGTGTATAAATATAGATGATAAAAATAAAGAATAAACGTGGAATGAGTATTAGTTGGTTTATTTTCTTTAAATAATAATCCCTTCTTACGTTGTCTTACAGCAGCATTAGTATTCAACCTCTCGTCTTATGCATTATTTTGTTAACACATTATAAATTGTTAACACATTATAAATAGTGATATGAATATTTTTTTCAGCTTTGATATACAGCTTAAAAATTTATAACTTTTTATCTATCTATAATCTTTAAAAATTCTCGCAAAAATATTTATAAGATTAATAAATTAATCTTCAACGGGAGGTAAAAATAAATAACAAAATCTTATACTTTATTTAACCGCAAGTGGATATTATGATGAAATCTTTCCAGTAAAAAATTAATTACGAAGATATTTAAAACTGAATGTTAAAGAAACATTAGATGAGCGAAAATCGATTACAAATTAATAAAAGGATTCGCAAATATAATACATAAATATGTCTGTTTTCGTTTTTTTATCTTTTTGTTTTATATTAGGAGCTATAAATCTACTTATCATATAATATACATCGTATAACTTTTTAAATTTTATTTATTAATAGAAATGAATAATTTTATATGTGTATAAAAATACTCTGATTTTATATTAAATTATTCACGATAGTGATAAGAATTATGTTTCTAATACTTTGTTGATGTTTATTTATAGCACAACGAATGCAAGAAATACGCTAAACAACGAATGGTTATTGAATGGACCAAATGGAAGCAAGACATCCGTTTTACGCTTCAAGTAAGTTTTGATGTAAGAATTTATCTATCCGTTTATTCTTATTTTTAGAACACAGAAATGTTGAGTAACTGCATTTTATTTGTCCTTTAGATGTTCTGCCTTAGCCACACCACCGGAAGACCCGCCTGCGAACCAGCTACACATGACTTACAAGATCTTTCAAACTGACACTAGACTCATCAATCTTCTGTTGCAATCACATGGTTTAAAAGAGGTAAGATTTTCATAATATATCACGTATTGTGGATACGTGATATATTACGAAAATATATACATTATGGAACTTTTCGGAATGGATTCCGATCGGAATTGTTTAGTTATTTCCTAGATTTCCTTTCCTAGATTTTATTGTGTTTTCTAGGGAAAACGGAATAATTCCGATCGGAATCCATTCCGAAAAGTTCCATAATACGTGCCCCGGTATTATCTTTTGTATATTTCTTGATTTGTTGTATTGTCGCGCCAATAGTTTTTGTAGAATAATGTAACAATATTATTTAAGCAAATCCCCTGCATTATAAGTGAATGACGTGTGAAATGATAGACAGGGGAGACTAGGGCGGAGTCGTCACTACAATTATCTCGAAATCTGTATGTTGTGTGAACTCGCCATTAATATTGTAAACGCTACTTATGTGACCAGAGTTTAGTGAGATTATATGCTATGTTGTGATTTTCATTGAGGCAAACGTGTTTTCAGAGGTCAAAAGTAAAATTTTTTGCGCGTCGAAAATTTTAAATACTTTAAATGTTATTTTCTCTCCGAATCTCGAGATAAGTGATTCTGAAGAGTAATGCATGCTGAACACGGATCCAGTGAAAGAGTGATAGCTTTCGCCCATTTTTTGGACCTTGAATTTCAAACTTTTTTTATGGCAAATAGTACTATTAGATGAAACATTATCCCAGTAAAATTTCAAGATGAGCATACGCCCTGACTGGAAATCATCACTTTCACCCCCTTGTATCTCCGGAACCATGCCTATTATGCTCATCTTAAAATTTCTCTGAGATTAATGTCCCATCATATAGTACTATTTGGCATAAAAAAAGTTTGAAATTCGAGGTCCAAAAAATGGGCGAAAAAACAGGTTTTTTTGCCATCACTCTTTTTTTATTTTCGTTGATTTCTAATATTGCATGAGCGATTAAACTTAAAATCTGTGTCCGGGGCGAAGTCGTCAACAAGCCATCCCAGCGAAAACAACCTAGTCAAAGTGATATCAAATTGCCATCAAATTGACGAGGGGTATGATGTCAAAAGGAGTGATCAAAATGATGGCAAAATGATGGCATCATGACTGCAAAACGTCCCATACCTTGATGGCCATTATGACTGTCATTTTGATGTCTGTTTGATGTCAACGTGACATGTCTGTTTGATTTCAAAGTGATATCAAAATAATTCCCTCTACAGTAATAAATGCAAAACTAAAAACAAATTAACGTTTTAAATCAACGTTTTTTAGAAAAAAAATTGAATATCTTTCGCTAATATATCTCTGTAGAAATCTGATTGTAAATATGAGAAAATCTGTGCAATTTATTAAAAATTTTCATACATACGGATACTGAAATATTTTAAAAATCTTTATCCAATTATTTCTGAAAGTATCTGAGAAATTATATATATTTTTTAATAATTTTTTATAAGTCCCAATTCTTGTAAAATTTCTCAGAAATTATGAGAAATTTTTTATATTATTAAAGATCTTCATACAGTATAAGGTCTTCAATAATACCATAATAAACGCGATCACGGAAGCTCCAAACGTTCGAAACACTACAAAACAACGTCGGAGATCCCTTTTAAGAAAATAACTGAGTAGATCAAATTGTCTCATTATTACCCACATAGCAAAACATAATTCTGATCCAGTTTCTGTCTCAGAAAGAACATAAAATATACTGCTGCATTTTGCCATCTCTGCACTGTATAATTTCTCGGAGGTATCACAAAAAATATTAGAGCCAAGATCTTACAAGCTCGCCTTTTATCCTAGTGCGTAAGGATTTTTGCTTATGAGAAGGTATTGGCGCATGTATGCGCATCTTACTAGCGCTTGTTTGAGCGAAAAATTTCTAAGTCCCTTTACGATATGTTGCTTTCGCGCCGCGGTCGTTACCTCCGGCGCAGCCCGAGCAAAAGTTTTCTAAGTCCCCTCGCGGCGTCTTGCTTTCGCGTCG
Source organism: Temnothorax rugatulus (assembly GCA_035220575.1). Taxonomy (NCBI): domain Eukaryota; kingdom Metazoa; phylum Arthropoda; class Insecta; order Hymenoptera; family Formicidae; genus Temnothorax; species Temnothorax rugatulus. The sequence continues at coordinate 84,226 of JASTWL010000652.1, read as the reverse complement.
CGGTCGTTACCTCCGGCGCAGCCCGAGTAAAAGCTTTCTAAGTTCCCTTGCGGCGTGTGGCTTTCGCCGGGATATTTTGCTGTGTGGGTAATGTAGTCATTTTGATGTCATTTTGATATCAATGTGATTAATCGAGTTTTTCCCGCATAACACTCAATTATATTATCTAAAAATTCATTTCCACCTTTCCCTATAATGTTTCATCACGCACAACGTCAATCTACATGGTGTCAATTTTTCGTCATATTGGTCTATTCTTTTGACACAATGACGACAAACGACAGTTTTGACTTCATATTGACGTCATTTTGACTAGGCTGTTTTCCCTAGGATATATCATGGAGGCTTCGGGCGAAAATCAAAGTCAAAGAAGCAGCAGTGGTCGGATTCCGGCGAGGACTTGGATAATATGTGCTGTGTGTGTTCAGAGATGACAGAATAGAGCTGACGAGAAACAGTGCATTTCGTCCGAGCGTAGGGCACATAAGTGTGTGCGCTTTTCTTGTAATTATTTTCCGCCATCGTGTTTTTAATTAATATTTCCATTTTTCTGTTAAAAAATAATTAATAAAATGTATCCTATCATTTTTCATGATCAGAATTATGAATTTTCATTTAAAATTCAGTTTGAGAATGGAGTGACGAGTTCGCCCCGGCAATTTTGACATTTCAGTTTTTGCACCTTTGTCATTTTCACTCTATACCAGTTGAATAAGGCGACGTAGACCAAAAATGTCCTTATAAATATCCTTAATTTTGTAGCCAAGGGTTCACTCTTTACAACGGTATACCACATTTTACTAAAATTATTTGTTTTGTTGTTAAAAATTGGCACCGAAAAAATAGTAACGACTTCGCCCCGGTCTCCCCTATTTAAATTGACTGTTATAAATGGAAACAATCACACACAAACGAAAAAGAGAAGCGTTTCTTCACAATTTTTATTAATCATATTATAAATTATATTATATATGGCTCTCGTGACACATATGTAAAAGAAGCATGCATTCAATTTTCAAATTCAGCATAACACTGTATAAAAACTAAAGTCTTATGTAAATCTTCAATACTGATACATCTTTAATATATCAGTCTTACTATATTAAGCTGGTTGATAATGTCACGGTTTATATGCAATAAGGATCATTTCACGAAGTATTTTAAATATACGATTATTGGATATGAACGCAGTTACTCCAGTACCAATGCGCATCGGAGCAAAAATCTACATTCATGTTTTCACGTTTTTTGCTTTTTACTAGTATTTCGATATCATCATCATCCCAGTTAGCCAAATTTCCAAACCACCTTAACCGTTTGTAACTGTGGAGTATGTTTAGTGCACCAGTTGCTGATACTTGTCTTGCCTTAGAAATATAAAAGCATCTTAAATTTTGTAAATTATTGTCGTTGCATTCATCTAATTTTCGATTCCTGTATTTGATAGATGGTTTTAATAACTCTTCTAGATGCTGATTCGTCAAATCGTAGCTATTTTGGATGTGTAATGACATTAACTCAGGAGCCAGCAAAAGTATTTTTGTAACCACTAATGCCTTCACTGTACATCCGAGTTGGATTTTCTTTAAATATTTAAAAGGCTGAGGATCATGTCCCTTTGTCCAAACTATATTTGATCCATTCTTAATGAGTATTTGCAGATTAGGACAATTACTCAAAATTTCTTTTACATCCACCTGCAAAGGATTCTCACTTTCTATCATTTGAATATTAAGTTCACGTAAGATTTGACCATTTGTTCGAAAATAATTGTAAAAACCATTTAACCATTCGTTCTCCGGCAATACGTCATGTACGCTTAATGAGGTAATATAAGGGAAGAGGCATAGTGTGTCGGGAGAATGGTATGGTTCATAAATATGTAATTTTTTAACTTTTGGAAACACTTGTATGTTAACAGTTGTATGTTAACAGGCGTTGTTTTACAACTCCTTGCTTCAGTTAAATTAAACGGAAGTTTTACATCGATGAGCTGATGCGTTATCTCTGCTACGTGTTCCATGTGGTTATATCCCGCTAAAGATTCAAGCTGTGGAATTTGCATCAGAACGAGTAACACGCCCAAACTAGTAACAGAGGTATCAGTGACATTCAGTACTCTCAGTGTGTCACATAATAGGTTTCTACTTTCATATCCCATAAATGGAAACACCTTTTCCGAGTGAAATCTCTTTTTCGATCTAGAATTCTTTATCTCCCATATGCTAAACAAACTTTTGAGTCGCGACCAACTAGTGTACTTTTGACGCGAAATGGAGCATTCTTCATCTTGTAATTCCATTTCAAACAGTAGCTGCTTCAATCCTGCGTTTGTCACTTGTTTAGAGCAAGATATGTCCAGGATTACGAGTCTCGGACAACTTTTGCCTATGATTCCGAGCACGGCATCATTGGCTATATTTTGAAGTGTCAGATTAGACAAGTTCTTCATATTGAATAGCGCCGAATACAGTAATTCGCAATCTAAGCTTAACAAGGTGGAACGGGTCAGGTTTAACAATTTGAGTCCACGTCCTTCCAAAGCGAGTAACTTTAAAAGAGATGTTTGGTGGCTACATCCATAATAGCAACAGAGTTTGATCTTCAGCCGTTTTATATCATTATTGAGAAGAACAGCCAATACATATGTCGCTGCAGGTGCGGAAATGAGTGTCAAACTGTCAACTGGTTTACTGCTCAGTTCTTCTAAAGTCTCTTCGATAACCTGGGAGCGCAAATGAATCGGCAGTCCACTTATATAGTACGGTCTGATCGTCTCTTTTGCAAAGGCTAGCACCTGCGCTGTGGAAGATTGTTGCGAGAACACATGCAAGCGTTGGCACATCTCGCCGATTTGCTGGCACACGCGTCCCAAACTAAGACCTTCTAAGGAATTAGGCTGACGGTAGCCAGACATCTTCTCTTGTTTGCTAGAATATCCCAATAATGAACGTTCATTAGTTTCACATAATATTATAGTATATATAACTGAATTTTTTTTAATCACTAATCTGACAAAAAACTGTAACCAATTATATGTTTAATAATGCTTGTTATATTCGATTATCCTTTCTCAATAGATTTTGCTCATTTCTCAGATTCTTGGCTTTTCTTAAACGGTTACTGGATTTTCTTATACATTTCCTATTTCCACCATACAACGTATTCAAAAATTTGATTTAAATCACACTTATATATTTGTTAGTTAATTTTAAGTAACTTTTGTTAACTTTACATTAGAATTTTAATTAAAAATATTAAAAATTACGCAAGCTTATTATTTATTTTAATCTATAGATGATGGATAGTTTACAAATATATATTCTAATTAAAAAGTAATTATATTTAATAATTTTTTAAATAAAATTAAATATTTAAATGAAAAAGTTGCTTATTACTGGAATCTTACTACGCACGTTATACTATATTGTGTATCATAACTCAGAATTATTTTATAATCTATCTGCAAGTGTTTAATCCTTTCATGCTCAGTGGGATACACGCACACGCACACACACACGCACACACACCCGCACACACGCGCACGCACACGCACACACGCACGCGCACGCACACGCGCACACACACACACACACATACACACACACACACCACACACACACCACACACATACCACACACACACACACACACATATACCGTTGACTAATGCCGACGGTACTGTAACTTTCAAACTCCATAACTCCAAACTTCAAACCATAACTCAAAAAGTATTTGATAAAAAAACGTTTTGTTATAGTGTTTTGAAAAGCTCTCGAGGTAAGCTACATGGATATGCAATAAAAAATGGGGGTTTTCATTTAAAAAGTTCAAGATAATTTTTACGGGATCTTGACAACACTCTTCAAGGTCATACTGACATTGCTATGTAATACGTTACTTAAAACCTTACAACTTTTGTATGAAACATTTTTCTCTACAAACAGCATTTTTGGAGATAAACATCTGTAACGCTTTATTTTGTCCTTTCTGTACATATATATATATATATATATATATATATATATATATATATATATATATATATATACAAAGACATTTTAGGAAAAATGTTTTGTACATAAGTTGTAGGGCTTTAACAAATGCATCAAACGGTGGTACTTATTTGACTTTGAGCGTAAGTATGCAGGAGCTTTCAAGGTCAACTTTAAAATTTTAAATGGAACCCCCTATTTTTTATTGCATATTCTTATAGCTTATGTCGAGAGCTTTCCCCAAAACACTATAATAAAGTATTTTTTCATTAAGAACTTTTGGAATTATAAGGCTTGAAAGTTACAGTATTGTGACATAAAATACAAAATATCTTGTAAAACATTAAGTTTTCGGTAATGTTACTTTAATACTTTTATGCACAGAATAATGAGACGAATCAATTGATGAAAAAAAGACATAGTTCCTTTAAGAAAAAATATGTAATTTGCAACATGCATCTGCATACTTTTTCTTAAAAGCAACTATGCCTTTTTTTCATACCAATTGATTCGTCTCATTATTCTGTGCATAAAAGTATTAAGGTAACATTACCGAAAATTTAATGTTTTACAAGATATTTTGTATTTTATGTCACAATACTGTAACTTTCAAGCCTTATAATTCCAAAAGTTCTTAATAAAAAAATACTTTATTATAGTGTTTTGAAAAGCTCTCGACATAAGCTATAAGAATATGCAATAAAAAATAGGGGGTTCAATTTAAAATTGTAAAGTTGACCTTAAAAGCTCCTCCATACTTACGCTCAAGGTCAAATAAGTACCACCGTCTGATGCATTTGTTGAAGCCCTACAACTTATGTATAAAACATTTTTTCCTAAAATGTCTTGTTTTCGAGATATTTGACCGTTTCCAGACTTTTCTCCCACCCTGTATATATGGGGCATTCTCCGTGAAATCAGACACCCCCCCTGTCCAAAAATTGGGGTCACCTAAAATATTCATCCGGGGCTCATTTTATAGCTACACATATGTAGTTTTATTTGAGCTGTGGCCTTTTGAAAAATCAACATGGCGGACCCCAATATGGTGGCCGAAGTCTGCGGGTAACGAGGTACGACAGATGAAATCGTTACATAAAACAGTTTCGAATGTCATAGAAATATGTGTTAATGGGTTTATTTAGTAGTTAGCATTGAATCCATGGAAAAAATGAATTTTTAGTTTGTCCAAAACCAAATTATTCGTGAAATGCTAAAAAATAACTATTTCGTTCTTTAAAAATTACAAACTGCGTTCAATTTCCATGAAAATTTATATCATGATACATTTTAAGATGTTGATCATAAATTAACAATTGGGACGTCGTATTTGAATATGACGAAACCCAATATGGCGGCTGTATATTCGAAAAATGCTAAAAAATAATGACGTCGATATTCAAATCATACAAACTCTTTCCAATTACACATTTTGTTGCTTGCGATTTCTTAAGTGTTTCTAGGTAATTGTGAGGTGCAGAATCCAAGTATACCGTCAGATTTGTGGTCTATCAGATCTAGTTTACGAGATACGGCATATATGCCTTAGTATCTGAATAAGTCCATAAACCGATAAAAAATCATCTCATTTGTTAACTTAAGTACATTTCTGGTTACACTGGTCGACAAAATATGAACTTTTTCTCCATTTTGACATTAAATAAGTAAGTAAGTGAAGGCAAAAGACAGGTAGTCTTTCGAGCCAGTGAAGTCAAGAGAGACAGACTGTCCAGCCAGTGAAAGCAGGAGGTTTTTTTCAAAATCTAGCGGCCATAATTGATCAAACACGTTCAAATTTTGTCACCGCAATAACGAAATCATAGTCAGAAATAAAAAAATAATGAAAATTCATAAATATTTGAAAAAGTTTGCTAATTTTAATAACAAATTTTAGTTTTTCGAAAAAATTAATATTTAGCCACCATGTTGTGTCCGGCCATATCTGAAAAAATGTAATAATTAATTTGTAACCACTCACCAAAAGATTGTAGGGACACGAAATTTTTAAATAAAAATTTAACAAAGTTTGTGAGTTTCATTTCACAAGATAATCATTTTTCAGCATTTTACTTATAAACTGGCCGCTATGTTGGTTTCAACATATTGAAATTAAATATTCTTGTTGATGAGCAGCAATTAAAAAATACCGTAACACTCAAATTAATAATAATTAGAACGAGTCTGTATGATTTGAATATCGACGTCATTATTTTTTAGCATTTTTCGAATATACAGCCGCCATATTGGGTTTCGTCATATTCAAATACGACGTCCCAATTGTTAATTTATGATCAACATCTCAAAATGTATCATGATATAAATTTTCAAGGAAATTGAACGCAGCTTGTAATTTTTAAAGAACAAAATAGTTATTTTTTAGCATTTCACGAATAATTTGGCCGCCATATTGGTTTTGGACAAACTAAAAATTTATTTTTTCCATGAATTCAATGCTAACTACTAAATAAACCCATTAACACATATTTCTATGACAGTCGAAACTGTTTTATGTAACGATTTCATCTGTCGTACCTCGTTACCCGCAGACTTCGGCCACCATATTGGGGTTCGCCATGTTGATTTTTCAAAAGGCCACAGCTCAAATAAAACTACATATGTGTAGTTTTATTTGAGCTGTGGCCTTTTGAAGCTTTGTAGCTATAAAATAAGCCCCGGATGAATATTTAGGTGGCCCCCAATTTTGGACAGGGGGGGGTGTCTGATTTCACGGAGAATGCCCCATATATATATATATATATATATATATATATATATATATTATATATATATGTATATATGTATATATGTATATAGTATATATATATATATAAGCGTGCCACAACGCGTTGTGGCATTTTCATATATGTATATATGTATGTATGTAATATATATATATATATATATATATATATATATAATATATATATATATATAACATATATGAAAATGCCACAACGCGTTGTGGACGCTTATTGATGCAGCCATGACGCGATGTGGATGTTTTTGATTACATGCGTGAACTTTCCACTCGTGAAAAGTTGTAAACCCATGTCGCAACTTGTCTCACGTGGAAAGTGTACGCGTGGAGGCAGTTGAAAGGACGCGTTGTGGCATTTTCACATTGCCAAAACACGTTGTGAGCGTTTTTGAAAGTGCCACGATACGAATTTCGTGTTGTGGCCTTTTTGAATATGCCATAACGCGTTGTGGTCAGTTTTTTCGCTCAGTGAGCGTTTTCGGTCTTTGAGCTTGACATGTCCATTTAGCGCAGCTTAGTCCACGGAGATTTAGCATTGTCGACATTGCTCACTTGGAACCGAGTAAAGTCCGCAATGTAATAATAGTTGCTGACATTGTCACCGCAGGTGCCCTGGATGGGCAGTGTTAATTTTGCCCACATCAATTAACCGGGCAATGTTTGCTAATAAACTACTTTGCCCAGTCGCGTTGTACAATGCTGACATTGCCCGGGCAATGCCGACACTGTACACCATGCAGACTTTGCCCGTAACATATGTATAGAGATATACATACATACCCGAGAAAAAATGAGTATAATGTGGTCAGATGTAAAAATACATGATTAGATATGAAAAGATCTAAAAACATATGTAATTTTATATGATATTTTATATGATCACAGATATGCACTTGATGCATAAATGCCTCTATTTTTCTGCCCAATTTATGTCATTCAGATACGTCGTCGTCGTTGTCTTCTTCTTCGCAAAATCGTAAAAAGTTTTGTCGGTTTGGCCTACCGTGCCACTAGATGGCACTCGTCACGAGAGCTTTCTCTCACTTTTTCTCGCTTTCTTACGTTCTTTCTCGCCTTCCACGGTCTCTCACGCTTTCTCATGCTCTCTCACGCTTTTTCTTGCTATCTTATGCTCTCTCATGCTTTCTCTCACTTTTTCTCGCTTTCTTACGTTCTTTCTCGCTCTCTCTCGTTCTCTCACGCTTTCTGTCGCTCTCCCTGGTAATCATCTTCGATAGAAAACGATTAAAAACGGCTATATCTGTATCATTTTTAATCGTATCTTATCGGTTCTATCGTTGCATATTTAGAAGACAGATAAAACATTAATCGAATCGAATCGGTTTCTATCGTTTTAGATCCGAATAAGGAAATAACTATACAAATTTTATAGTTATGAATTGTTTTCTATATGTACAATTATTGCCCGTCTGAATCAATCGTATATATACACGATATAGTATATATCGTTATTTATGGTAATAATTTTACCGTATGCATTAATACGGATATATAAGAATAAAATGATAGACATCTTATCGATATTTATATGACTTAACCGAACCAACATATCTATATCGTTTCTTATCAGGATTTTCCGACATACAACTTATCATCGTCTGTACAGCAGCTAATCGGTTCGTTTTCTATCGTATATCAATGATATAAATTGAATCCGCATCAACCAATCGGCGATTAGTTCGCGACAATGCCGCTAGGCCGCGCATGATAAAAAACGCTTCTCGTATTTAAAATACATTCAATCATAATATATAAGCAGACCTCCTGCGAGGCGAAAAGCAGAGAAATCCAGTATCGTAACTGGAGGGATCTCTTCCTATAAAGACCTCCTGGCGGTAGCTGCCCCGGACTCCCGGACACTGAACACCGAGCCCAGCGGCCTCCGACTCCTGGCGATAGTTGCCCCGTTTCCAGCGTTCTTCAAAACGATAAAAATCGATTGAAAGAAATGAATCGGTATGAATCTAATTCCTTAATTCACGGATTCATAACGATTGAAATGGATTGACTAAAACCGATTCAAACGATTCATTAACCATATTAAAAACGACAGAAACTAATGTGCAGTTGATAAGACATTTACGATAGGATCCCAAGTATTTTGTAACGTGAGTTTCTGATGGAGTATCGTAAATAAACGATTCACTAACCATATTAGAAACGATAGAAACTGATGTGCAGCTGATAAGACATTTACAATAGGATCCCAAGTATTTTGTAACGTGAATTTCTGATAGAGTATCGTAAATAAACGATTCACTAACCATATTAAAAACGATAAGAAATTTTTTATCGTTTTCTATCGTTGGCGGTTATCAGGGCTCTCATGCTTTCTCACGCTTTCTTACACTATCTCTCGCTCTCTCACGCTTCCTGTCGCTCTCTCACGCTTCCTGACGCTCTCTCACGCTTCCTCTTGCTCTCTCACGCTTCCTGTCGCTCTCTCACGCTTCCTGACGCTCTCTCACGCTTCCTCTTGCTCTCTCACGCTTCCTGTCGCTCTCTTACGCTTTCTGCCGCTTTCTCACGCTCTCTCACGCTTTCTGTCGCTTTCTCACGCTTCCTGCCCCTCTCTCACGCTATCTCTCGCTCTCTCACGCTACCTCTCGCTCTCTCACGCTTCCTGTCGCTCTCTCACGCTTTCTGACGCTCTCACGCTTCCTCTTGCTCTCTCACGCTTCCTGTCGGTCTCTTGCGCTTTCTGTCGCTCTCTTACGGTTTCTTTCGCTCTCCCACGCTCTTTAATGCTCTCTTACGCTTTTTCTCGCTTTCTTATGCTCTCTCACGCTTTTTCTCGCTCTCTCACACTTCCTGTCGCTTTCTCACGCTCTTTCAAGCTTCCTCTCACTCTCTTACGCTTCCTTTCGCTCTCTCACGTTTCCCGTCGCTCTCTCACGCTTCCTCTTGCTCTCTCACACTTCCTCTTGGTTCGTGTGGAAAGTTGTAAACTCGAACCGTACTCCATAATTATACAATAGACAATTCCGAATTTCTTCTGTCGTTAATACACTATTCATCACGATACCCTTACAAAAGAGCATGAGAAAGCGACAGGAAGCGTGACAAAGCGTGAGAAAGCGACAGAAAGCTTGAGAGAGCGAGAGGAAGCGTGAAAGAGCGTGAGAAAGCGACAGGAAACGTGAGAGAGCGAGAGGAAGCGTGAGAGAGCGTGAGAAAGCGTGAGAAAGCGTGAGAAAGCGTGAGAGAGCAACAGGAAGTGTGAGAGAGCGAGATGTAGCGTGAGAGAGCGAGAGGAAGCGTGAGAGAGCGACAGGAAGCGTGAGAGAGCGAGAGGAAGCGTGAAAGAGCGTGAGAAAGCGAGAGGTAGCGTGAGAAAGCGTGAGACAGCGACAGAAATCATGAGAGAGCGAGAGGTAGTGTGAGAAAGTGGCAGGAAGCGTGAAAGAGCGAGAGGAAGCATAAGAGAGCGTGAGAGAGCGACAGGAAGCGTGAAAGAGCGTGAGAAAGCGACAGAAAACGTGAGAAAGCGACAGGAAGCGTGAGAGGGCGAGAGGAAGCGTGAGACAGCGTGAGAAAGCGTGAGAGAGCGACAGGAAGTGTGAGAGAGCGAGAGGTAGCGTGAGAGAGGGGCAGGAAGCGTGAAAAAGCGAACGGTAGCGTGAGAAAGCGTAAAGGCGGGTCCACACCTGAGCACGCTCGGATCCGAGCCAAGCCGAATACGAACGAACGTACTGGTGTGGACGATGATCCAAGCCGCGCTGAACAGGCCCAGACCGTCCGCCGAACGCGCTCAGACCGATCCGCGAGTCGTGGATCAGATCCGAGCATTCGCCATTCATATGAATGTGTGTGAACGGGCCAGAGCGAATATTCGAAGGTAACCCGTGTTCGGAGGAAGAAATTGAAGAGAATTCATCTTATCTTCGTACAGTAGGTCACAGAAACTGATAAATGCATCTTCCAAGTCTTCGTCCGCAATGTTCACTACCTGTCGAACGTCTGGATCACTTCCGAAGCTTCCGAATACTTCCGAATAGATGCTTGAGCAAGTATCGTGCGAGTTCGTTCAGATGCCGTCCACACCAAAGCATGCGCGTGCTCATTCGGTTCGGCTCGCGTTCGGCTTGGCTCGGGCCGAGCGTGCTCAGGTGTGGACCCGCCTTATGCCCGTTTTAGACTGGAGGATGATCCTACTCTCGGCTCATCCGAGTGCGTAGTGTAGACGGATAAAAATCATACTGAAGACTACTGAAGTTAGCTTTCAATCGTACGAACCCAATCGCGTATAGCTATTGCTAGTCTGGCGCCATCTAGTGGCTGGTACTTATGCTTTATCTAGACCGGAGAATGATCCTACTTGTGGCTCATCCTAGTAGTGTAGATGGGTAACAATCATACTGAAGTTAGCTCTCAATCGTACCAACCTAAAATAACTTAAAATTGTGCAGTGTAGACGGACGACCGTAGTCGGATGAGCCGAGAGTAGGATTATCCTCCAGTCTAGAACGGGCATTAAGAAAGCGAGAAAAAGCGTGAGAGAGTGTGAGAAAGCGTGGGAGAGCGAGAAAGAACGTAAGAAAGCGAGAAAAAGTGAGAGAAAGCATGAGAGAGCATAAGAAAGAGAGAAAAAGTAGTGAGAGAGCATGAGAAAGCGTACGGGAGAGCGAGAAAGAACGTAATGCCCGTTCTAGACTGGAGGATGATCCTACTCGCGGCTCATCCTAGTGAGTAGTGTAGACGGATAAAGATCATTGATTATCCATGATTTTTATCCGTCTACACTACTCACTAGGATGAGCCGCGAGTAGGATCATCCTCCAGTCTAGAACGGGCATAAGAAAGTATGAGAGCATAAATACTAATTTTCATGTAACTAGAAATTTTTCTGACGAATTACCAGTCTTTTAAATAATGGGTAATTAGTTAGATTCAAAAAGTAAGAACCAATATCACATTCAATTGCTTTAGTGACTCAATGAGCGCGTATCTAGTATTAAATGTATACACAATGAGTAATAATTACTCTGTTGAGTGAATTTGCGGCGAGCTGATTTTGCGACGTTCATAATTTATTGTGGACTGCAAACTTTTCTCGATTCCAACGTAGAAAATAGTATAATAGTGCTCATTTATATAAGTTTATTTGGTAAGTAAAGTAACAAAATTATTAATCTTATTTAGAATATATACTATAAATGACTTTTTATATTTTATGTTAAGAGGTTATGTTATATGTAGAGAGAGCATACTTTCATTGTATGTACATTAAGGCTTATCATGTATATATTATAACATTAAAAATATAAAAAAAAACGCCAAGTATATTTCACGCAAAATAATATTAGAAAAATAAAGAAAATATTTACTTAAAAAACAAAAGAAATAAATATAATGGCATGAAAAAGAAGTGAAATCAAAGTATTATTCCAAGTATATTAGAGTAAGTAATATTTCGCAAGATATATATTTTGTGCGTGAATTAAAGGAATACAATATTTTATAAACTATCTCTCAAAATTGCAGTAGACCTAATATAGGATTCAGAAGACATTTAAAATGTATGAAATACAACGGCATGATGCAATGAAAATATAGAATACAATATGTAGATAGCGTAACGAGAGGTGCAGAAATTGAAAAGGGTTTAGTTACATCGATAATAAGCAGAGACAACAATCGAAAATGGACATAATCTCCAGCCTTGGCGTACCCGGCGTATTGCCTATAATTTTAACAACAAAATAGTCATCTGCACTTAAGTTTGTCAGTATGCCATACACAGTACAAAATGAAACGTAATTATAACATTTTTTACATGCCCCAGAAAGTCCACTCTAAATTTTAAGTTAAAATGACTCATTCATCGTGTGTTACTTGTTGACAAATTAGAAATTTTTAATTAATTGACACTATACTTTACATTTATCAGACAAAGAGAAAACGCCGTAATCGGTCAGGACTGGATCTTGATTGCCTAAATAATATAATATATAATATTAATTTTTTGAGTGACTTTAAGTACAATTCTTTGTCCTGGTAAACCACGCGCCGTTACTTTCGGACATAATGCAGTCTTAACCAAAACCAGAATGGCACAATCACATAATTAAATTGATATCAATTTAATCAAATTATAATATACACAAGAAAATTCGGAATGAACAAATATATATATATATATATCCTGTAATTTTCGCATATTTGTTCATTCCGAATTTTATTCTACGTATCCTATCCTATATATATAGGATAAGATACGTAGAATATAAAGGAAATGTTGCGAAAAATAACACCTCAGCCAGAATTCAAACCTGGAGCTCCCTCATTCCGTGACGGGCGTCTCACTAATTCGCAACATTTCCTCTATATTCTACGTATCCTATCCTATATATATAATTATATATATATATATATAGGATGTATATATAATTATATATATATATATATATATATATATATATATATATATATATATATATATATATATATATATATATATATATATATATATATACACACAGGATAGCGGTTTCTGCTGATTGGCTAGCATTCGAATAAACGATAATTATTTCAATTTAAGAGAAATGTTGTTTTGAATATTTTACTTGTTAATATTATAGTTTCTTGTGTAATACATTTAATGTAACTCTTACGAAGTGTATGTTAATACATTTTATTTTGAATTGTATCATCATTTTAATAATTAAAATAAACGCTTATTTTTTGAGTTATACTAACACATAATATTAATTTTTTAACTTGAATTATGCGTAATTGAAACATTTGATTTTAGTAAATTTAATTATTTTGTATGTCTCAAAGTTTATGATTATTTGAAAATTTACTTTCACTTTTGTTTATGTTAAAACAACTTTAAGATGTGTTGATTTTTTAAAATAATTGTGTTAAAAGAACTCAAAATAATATTTAATTTTTAACCCTCAATTAGCACACCTCGGTTGGGCCACCTCAAAAAGCACACTAGTGCGATTTGTGATTTTGACAACTTTTAACTGTCGTATCTCAGTCATTTTTAATAAAAATTTATGTAAAATTTCCCTGGCAATCGAGTAGTGCACTTTTTTTTAGGAAAAAGAAATGATTTTTATATGAAAAATTGAAATATATAAAGTGGTGAACAAGAAAAAAGTGGTACGAATTAGCACATGTATGCTAATTGAGGGTTAAATAACATACATAAAGTGTTAAGTTATCACGTTGACATAAATGTAACACATGAAAATCTTAAGAAAATAATAACAGCTGTTGTATGTTAATTAAAATATTTACAATTATACATTGTCATATTGCTAACATTAATATTATAAAAATGTTATAAACAAACAATAATATTAAAAGAAATGTGTTATGTAAGATAATAGTCAAATTCAATTATATTACAAACTATTTTATTATTATCATGGTTCTAGTAATGATAATGTTACTGCGAAGATAAGAAACATATATAAAATGCGCTCGCGAATGTATTAATATATCATTATTAAGTTTATTTGTTTAATTTATGAATATAAGTCACTATGTACCTACACAATATAATCCCAAGATTTATTACAAGAAAGATTTATAGAAGTAGTATTCTCACACAACTTACTTCTAAATTTATCCTGTAAAAAGAGGAATTTTTCTGATAGGCAATCCCATTCATACATTGCATGTTTCTTTAAATTTTTATTTAATAAAGCTTATAATGTTTAAATCATGTAATTCTCATATGTGAATCAAGTATAATTCAATTAAGAAACAATAATATTATGTCAAGTAATAATTTATGTTATTGCATTGTATACGTAATACATTCAAATTCTCTTTTTATAGTAATAAAATTTAAAGATACATTATAGAAAATTATGTGTTTGTATGCCTTGTTACACATGAAATACTTTATACCTATGGCATACTGACAAACTTAAATGAAGATGACTATTTTGTTGTTAAAATTATAGGCAATACGCCGGGCACGCCAAGGATGCTGCTGGAGATTATGTCCATCTTCGATTGTTGTCTCTGCTTATTATCGATGTAACTTAACCCTTTTCAATTTCTGCACCTCTCGTTACGCTATCTATTGTATTCTATATTTTCATTTTATCATGCCGTTGTATTTCATACATTTTAAATGTCTTCTGTATTCTATATTAGGTCTACTGCAATTTTGAGAGATAGTTTATAAAATATTGTATTCCTTTAATTCACGCACAAAATATATTTCTTGCAAAATATTACTTACTCTAATAAATATACTTGGAATAATACTTTGATTTCACTTCTTTTTCATGCTGTTATATTTATTTTTTGTGTTTTTTAAATAATATTACTTGCTCTAATAAATATACTTCGAATAATATTTTGATTTCACTTCTTTTTTATGCCATTATATTTATTTTTTTTGTGTTTTTTAAGTAAATATTTTCTTTATTTTTCTAATATTATTTATAAAATTATTTTGCGTAAAATATACTTAGCGTTTTTTTTTTACATTTTTAATGTCTTTTTTTAGTGGATTATAATTTGTTTATCATTCTTATATCTTAATAAACTTCTTACACACATTTTATAACTTATGACATTTTATTGCCTTATTTATAAACATTATTTGTAATTTTTTATAAGGCGTATATTTCACCCATGAATGTCATATAACCCACTCCTCTGGGATATATGGCAAAAATGCAAGAGTTTCTAAAAGTTTTTTTTATTAAATACAAAGAATGAATATTTTATATTTCTATTTTTTTATAGTAGTAGACAGTATAAAGTTTTTATTGATGTAATTTATTTGCCTTAAACATAGTAAATAGTACTCGATAAATCAAGTTTCCCTTAGCTGCGGCGTATATACCGGAGTTATCCCAATCATATTTGGCTTGACCTTATTATATATGAGAGTAGATCTGGTGGAATATATATATATATATATATATATATATATATATATATGATTATATAAAGATCATATCACGCCCTGTTTTGGACCTTGTTATATATGATCATATAAAAGTACATATGTATAAAAAAAATGTGTTTTATTTAACATACATTATCATATATAAAATTATATCATTATCATATATAAATATAATTTTGTTTAAAAATGTTTAATTATATATGATTATATGTAAATGTCGAGTCATCCGATGGATGGCATCCGATGGGATTTGTTTCTCGTATTTAAAATACGACGAACAATGGTATAAGAACAATATATAAATGACGAAACCACACGACTTGTATCAGTTGTATCGTGGAGTTCTCTTTTATAATAAAAGTACATCGATAAAAGTGATGCGCTTTTGGATTGATGTAACGTTAATGTAACCTATATATTATTAAATATAGTAATTATTTTATTTAAAAATTTTGTGACTTAGTTATATATGATTGTATATAACTATATATGTATATTGATATTTGATTAGATACAATAATATTACATATTGAATTATATCATATCTGATTACGTATGATCACAGTTGATTAGATCAATATCGCGCCAAATTTCGGATCTAATTATATGTGGCCAATTATATATGATCTTATATGATTAGGGGAGACCGGGGCGAAGTCGTCGCTATTTTTTCCGTGCCGATTTTCAACAACAAAACAAATAATTTTAGTAAAATGTGGTATACCATTGTAAAGAGTGAACCCTTGGCTACAAAATTTATACGGACATTTTTGGTCTACGTCGCTTTGTTTAACTGATATAGAGTGAAAACGACAAAAATGCAAAAATTGAAATGTCAAAATTGCCGGGGCGGAGTCGTCACTCCATTCTCGGACTGAATTTTAAATAAAAATTTATAATTCCGATCATGAAAAATGATAGGATACATTTTAATACTTATTTTTCAATAGAAAAATAAAAACATTAATTAAAAACACGATGGCGGAAAATAATTACAAGAAAAGCGCACACAATTATGTGCTCTACGATCGCACGTTTCTCGTCAGCTCTATTCTGTCATCTCTGAGCACACACAGTACATATTATCCAAGTCCTCACCGGAATCCGACCACTGCTGCTTCTTTGACTTTGATTTTCGACCAAAGCCTCCATAATATGGCTTGGTGACGACTTCGCCCCGGACACAAATTTCAAGTTTGGTCGCTCATGAAATATTAGAAATCAATGAAAATTAAAAAACTTCACTGGATTCGTGTTCAGCATGCATTACTCTTTAGAATCACTTACTTTCAGATTCGGAGACACAATAATATTTAAGATATTACAAATTTTCGACGCGCAAAAAATTTTACTTTTGACTTCCGAAAACACGTTTGCCTCGATAAGAATTACAACATAGCACATAACCTCGCACTAAACTCCGTTGGTCACTTGGGTACCATAAGCCGCGTTTACAGTATTAATAACGAGTTCACACAATATACAGATTTCGAGATAATTGCAATGACGACTCCGCCCCGGTGACGACTTCGCCCCGGTCTCCCCTACATAAGTTAATTTTTTCTCGGGAACATACATACATATATATATGTGTGTATCTATATAGGTTCCCAAACATGATGATCGGAACTCTGACGATAATAGCGATAAATACACAGTACAAAATTTAATGTCAATGAAAGTCCACTCTAAATTTTGTGTTAAAATAACTCATTCATCGTGTTATTTTTTACATTTAGAAATGTTATATCGACATTTTTTAGTCGATATAACATTTCTAAATGTAAAAAATAACACGATGAATGAGTTATTTTAACACAAAATTTAGAGTGGACTTTCATTGACATTAAATTTTTTACAGTGTATAGCCATCATGGATAAGGTTATATCCTTTTTTTTTTATTTTGTACTAATTGTAAGTGTAACGGCATGTTAACAATAAAAATCAGCAATTAGTTAACGAGCTTCAACGTACTTAACGAGCCAATAATACACGAACCACCCAATCAACAGCAAATCTACCAGCCATCATTTATACACATTCAACTAATGCCATCTCTTATTATAAGCCAACAATAGAAACATGTGCCTCGTTTAAATCGACGATTTAGAACGTTGATGAATCCACCAGACGTTCCATCATATATATATACGTGGTGTTTAAAGAGTAATGAGACTGAATTGTTTTCTCAACAACTAGTAATACTGTAAAAACGAGACTGCAGTAGATCGAAAGCTACATTCATACTCGATCTTCAGTTAAAATTTCAATTCGTAACATTAAAGGTGCCTTTTCACGTTGACGCTCGACGCTCATTTTCAGCAAGCAAAAATCTTCTGAAATAATATCTTTTATTTATATATGTATCCATAAAATATTATTACTTGAAGATATTACTTGAAAATAATTAATATTTTACGTATTTCGAAGTCTATGTTTGATTGTGCTGGGACGATTAGCGACGATTAAGCGACGACGCTGAATATTAAACAAATTCAACTTTATTTCTTTGAAGCTAGCGTCAAAGCGAAACCACTACGTTCACCATGTTAACGCTCATTTTCAGCGTTTCATGAATTGACACCTTAATACACGTGATTCTACAATCATTTGTATAACATGTACGTTTGGGTGACACGTCACGAAAATGGAACATAAGAAAATCGAGCAGTGTTATGCGAAGTTTGACAGCAAATTCTGTGTCAAATTTCAAAATAACGTGACAGAGAAACATAACAATATAGGAACATTCCAATACTCAAAATAGCTGCTATATTTTCCAAACTTTTTTTGTTAATAACTTTTTAACGAATAATGAGCGACGGCTGAAACCTTCTGAAGGTCACTCGGGGCCTTGGGGACAACATATATCAAGGTCATTGAAATCGGTGAGGTCGCCCTTAATCTAGACATTTGCCAAAATTCAGTCTCATTACTCTTTAAGGATGTTCTATAGGGATAGGTCCAGCCAAAAGTCATGGAAATCTTAAAAACACCGATTAATTCTCTAGAGATCCAAAGAAAAAAAAATGTATACAAATAGTTACAAGTCTAATAGAATGTAAAAAACGTAAATTTAGTGACTGTAAATAACTGTTACTACTATTTTTTTCTTAAACAAAATTTCGGCAAAATAATTTTTGACAGTAAATTTGCCCTGAATTCAACTTTAAAAAATTAAATCTGTGAAAAATTATAAAATAAAGTAATTGCTCTAAACTCATAATTTCAGTTATATTCAATAATATAAATTAAGTATATTGTATATAAACATGAAAATTATATTTTTATTATAATGATATTTGCTGTAAATATATTAATAAGCTACGCAGCTAAATGTGACAACACTGTACAATCCAAGAGGTTGGGAGGCCTTTTTTCACACACGCGTACTTACACAAATCTGGTTAATGCTATATTGGAGATTAATGGAAAAGCTTGTTATTTTTCGAGTATACATGCTTTACGGACGGAGCAGCTGATTGCGGTGTTGCCACACTTCCATACTGCGCGCGCCAATAGTCCGATCACGAGTCCGATCCGTCAATAATTTTATTAATCTTTTTGCAATTTCTTCAAAACTATGTTGTAAATCGTTTCAAATTTTGTTGCCATATTTTTGTTTGTTGATGATCTACTTGTGTGTAAAATATCACTATATTCGTTACATTTTTTAATGTTTTTTTTAACACTTTTCTCTGTAACGCCATAAGGTTACATGTTAAAACTCGGATATTAAAAAATGGATAACTTTTTATCTAAATTGTGAATCGATCTGAAATCTGGCCCCGAACTTTGAAAGAGTATACAGAATATGATATTAAATTTTCATCAACTTCGTTACATTTTACCTAACTATATAAAACATTCTTAAGGTAGTTAGTCCGTAAATCAATTCATAAGAAAAATTTGAAAATTTTACTATATGTTAATAAATGTGATATCTACACGTCTGTACAAATTAAAAGTAATTGACCGTCCCGAACGCGAGATAATCGCTATTAAAAATTGATTTTTTTTTTCATGTATTGCATGCACAAAACATATAAAAATCTCATATTTTGAATTTTAATAATTAGAACGAAATCTTAAGAAAGTGATGAAAAACGGATGTATAGTATGGAAGGACACTTTAGGAATACTAGTAAAAAAAAAACCGAAATTATCGACCGTTTAGATTTAGAAATACAATAATAAATAAACATCGATTTTCGCGATTATTTGACGTAAAGAAGCGATTGGAGGAGAAAAATGAAAGAATAGTCTTTTGTTTTGTGTGCGAGGGACAGAACTATCTAAAAGTTTTCAGCCTGTAACCGCAAATAGCCAGATGTTTTCAGTGTTTTTACATCAATTTGGAGTATAAAATTTTGGATCGTATTGTCACGAACTAACTGCCTCATATATATACATATGAAAGAATAAATATATAAGGTCAAAAAATAAACAAGACAGTTCAAAATAACATTAAATCAATAAAAATACAATTTTGTATTTTAATTGATAACTACAATATGCGAATACTTAGACGCAATGTGACGCAATTCACCCCAAATGTGTATAACTTCATGTGTTAAGCATACGAATACAAAATGAATATCGAGTGATACGAAAAATATGCGATTAATTACATAATGTTATTTAATGTCGTTCAATATTTACAAGTACAACAGAACATATGACATACATGTGGCTGCTTTATTTATCGGATAAAAGACTGAATAAATGCTCTCTCTCGCGAAAGAAAGATGAAAGAAAACGCGATATACCCGTACCTTAAACAAGCAAAAATCTCGGATGTCTTCCGAGCAGTGGCTCGCGCAGGCTCGTGTTAAACTGACACAAATGACGCAATATCGCCGCTAACGATTGACGGGCTCTGTTTTTTGCGCAGGCGCGACGTAACAGTGGCAAAGCAGCTGTATAAGTATTTAAGGAGAGGTGAGACCTTTGAATACGCATGTAAAGATGCGTAAATCACAATTTGCCACAAAATATTTGACAAACGTAAATAAATTCAGTTTGTTCTTAATAATAGTTTCTATACATATATAAGTATGTTTAACTCTCACCACCCACATGAGGTCTTTTTTGACCCTACGCTAAAGATAGCGATATTTTCTGTTTCACCGAAAATTAATACTTTCGAGTACTTATTTTTATAGCAATATTTATACTTTTTGTTACTTTTGATTTTATTAAAAATATTTATATTAAAAATCCTTTATTTATATGTTGAAAATTCCTTTTTTAAATATAAAATAAGTAATTATGAGGTGAGGTCAAAAACGATCCCAGATGAGTTATATGAAATTGTAGAGCAGGTGGGCGGCGAGAGTTAAAAGGAAAATGTTATGTCAGATTGCAAAACATTTATTTATTAAAAAATACAGATTAGTAAAGAAAAGACTGTTTTTTCGTTTTGTCACGATTTGGTGAGTTTGTCACAAAATTGTGAGATGCGCAAATAGCATTTTCCTTTTTAATATTTTATGGATCAAATCTCGAAAAAAAAGTTTGTGTACTAAATAGTAGAAGAAAAGAAATATCGCCAAGATCGTAATTTTTAATATTTTTTAGTTCAACAAGCGGCAAGATATTTTAAAAGAATTGCTAGAAATCATTCAAAAATCGATTTTTAGGTCACATTCCCTTTCGATATCACAGTGACGAGACCTCGCAAAAAATACGTTAAACATCTACGTAAGTAAATTAATGAGTTGTGCAATATTTGTGTAATGTGGATCCAAGTATCTAAAATAGCTAAAGAGCAAATATTTATTAAAAAGCAAAAATTTGAAGTATTTCAAAATTCGTAGATAAATAAAGACATTTTTAAAGGATGATTGCCTTCCCATTTCGAATCAAATAAAGCTGTTTGTATGTTTTGTAGTAAAAAAATTACATATTGTAAAACAAAATTTTATCTTACTATACTTCATTGTTTTAATTTTCCAACTTGTTCATAATTTTTAGAAATAATGTGGATTATACACAATTTTGTTATAGCTAAAAATTGAGTACTTCGTTGATTGAAGCTTATATAAATTCACTGAGAAAAAAATTTGTTAATTCTAAAAAATATTTAGTCTGATATGAGCAACTAAAGATGTTAGTTAGTTAACTAAATATTAGTTGTTTCAACAATTATTAAGTTGCACTAAAAAAGGTATAGTGCATTCATATCAATCTTTAAAATTTTTTAATCAAGAATTAATTAATTCAACTAATGTTTAGTTAAACTAACTAAAATGTTTAGTTGCTTGAATCGGACTAAATATTTTTTGAGATTAACAAATTTTTTTTCTCAGTGTGGAAACAATCGTATTTAACGCACATGCGTGAAAAAAACCAGTTCTATATACTTCTGTGATTGTGAGCTATTTTTGTAGAAAGTTGTAGAAAAGGATAGCTACATAAAAGGGATATCTCTTGCCGGTAAAAATATTTTTATATAAAAATATGTATGTAATGTATAATTCGATGTAAAATATATCTATATGTTTTTTTTTCTCTTGTATAATCTCTGTCCGTATATAGAAAAGTAAAAAAAAGTAAAATAAAAATAATAATAATTGAATAATAATTAGAAAAATAGTTTTTGCATTGTTTTTTAATAAAAAGTAAAATTGCGATTAGATTATACAATATTTTATATATAACCATATGTAATTACATTTTATATACGATTATTACATATTTATATATGTAGTACATATTTACATATGATTATAAGTACATGGGGAATTTTTCTCATTTCCTCTAACTTTATCTTTTTTAAGATACAAATACAATGCAAAAATTGTCCTTTTAATTTTTTTATTCTTATTATTTTTCTTGTATATACGAATAGAGGAAAAATAAAAACACTTATTTATAAATTCGACCCCAAGCTATCGATTGAGCCTACTCAGAACTCGATCCGTTCAGTCATTATCGAGATTTCAAAATCTCGGGTACTTACAACTCGTCACGTCCCGGTGCGTCTCGCTTCGCGTGTACTTGGCGCGAGACTACCGTGTCTCTTGATAGAGGTTATATACAAGAGAAAGAAAATGTATATAAACATATTTTATATATAATTATGTATGTGAAAAATGTTTTCCCATACATAAAGCTTCTGATGAAGAGATAAATGGAATGGATACAACTTTTGTTGACGAAGTATCCGCATTATGCATTATGCTGGATCTGCCAATGCCACTTTTTCGTTCAAGTTGTCTGATACTAACATGCAGATTTAGATTTACTACTCCCGCAATTTTTATTTCACTTGTCTTGCACTTTAAATTCTGCAGACTTTTTATTGTCTACATTCCCAGTTTCACGCACACGCGCGCACACCCACACACACACACACACACGCACACACGCACGCACGGACACACGCACGCACACACGCACACGCGCGCGCGCACACACACACACACACACACACACCCATGTATTGTATACTAATATTTATTTATTACACATCTAAATATCTTCACTACAATGTAGTGATTATGAATTAATTTAATCATGAATATTGAAGAACATAAGTTATTCAAGAGATGAGTCTTTCTTTTCTTCTAACAGCGACATTAAGTTAAGTCAATTAAGCAAGTCAAATATAAGCATTGTGGTAAAAAAAGAATTAAAGAGAATTAAAAAATAAAAGAGTTAATGTTTAACAAAAGGATTAATAATAAAAATAAAATATGATAGCCGCAAAAACTTATATTTTTATTTATTACTTATGTATAATTTTTTTTAAGTATATATTAAGTGGATTTAAAATTATTTTTATAACGAAAACTTATTAGTAGATCCCTGGTGATTAAGATTAGATAAATGTATGGATTTGCAAACGCAATATGAATATCGCAATATTTTAATTGACAATGTTGAGTCGGAGAATTCCTTCTTGATTCTACATATACTCGAAAGTATTCCATGTGACCTTCTTGCTGCTGGCTCGTTATCCTTCATCGGCGATGCAATATGTTACTCACGTTCTGTGGTATAAATGCGCACGGTTGTATCAATGACTTCCTCCTACGGTCTAACCATTCTATTAGAATTTCAAATTATCAGTTTTACCATTTTAGTGCCTATCACTTGCTCTGAGACAAACCAGGATACACTTATCTTACTAACATAACAGAGATACTCTTTCGAAAGGATAAACTGTAAGAGGAATGATTATCGAAAGATACAATTGCGTCTTGCGCCAAGTGTTCACCCACTTGTCTATTTATAGGATTACAGACATTATGATCTAAAGTATCTCTGTGCGCAGTTTTTTTTAGCAAAAAACATTTTAAAGATTTTACAGTTTTTATTAAAAGGAAAATATGATGCACATAATCAAACGGAAAATCAAAATAAAAGGTGTTTGCATTTAAATCCCTGGTATAAATTTAATGTAGTTTTTGATTGGTTATTGGGCAGTTATATTGACTTTTTTCTAGTAACTGAACAGACAACTGTGTTTAGGATCCCAATCAAGATGTAACGCTTTTCACGCAATTACTACACAGAAAAGACAAAATCTGAATTCAGTTAGGGGAGACCGGGGTAAACTCGACACGATTTTTTCAAAAGCAATTTTTAACAATTAATTAAAATTTGCAAGCACATTTAATGGTACACATTTAAAGAATGTTCCTTCAGGTACAAAATTGCTTAAGGAAATTTTGCTGTACGTTGCTTAGTTTTGCCCCCAGGAAAGGAAAAGTGAAGCAAAGACAAATTTTCAAATTGAAAAATGTTGAGACAAACTCGACACTTTGCCTGATCGACACAATTTGATCTGAAACTTATTTTTTATTGTCTGAAACTAAACATACATTGTTTATCGTGTATTTAGGAAGTACAAAAATTCGGAATTAAGTAAAACAATCATTGGAAATAATGAGAACAAAAATTGTTGAACATTCAATTATTTTCATCTAAACTCATGTCTGAAAAACAATTTATGCAAGTAAATTCGCGATTAGACGTGCGCACACATTTGTCATGGGCCATATAGCTTCATGACAAGCATCATTTGTTATTGGGAGCCGATAAAATGGCGTGGTGTCGACTTTGCCCCGAACGTCGTTTTTCACTTTTATTACTCCAAAAATATAAAAATTTTGAAAATATGCAAAAACTATTATCGGATTCGTATAAAGCATCGAATTTCCCATCAAAATCACTTACCGGTCGATTCGCAAGAGTAAAGCTCGATGAAAGAGTAGAAATTTTCGAGAGATCAGAAAAATTACTTTTTACCATCAAAAACGCTTATGTTGCGCTAAAAATTACACCATAACTCAGAACGTCACCAAATTTTCTTGATAAAACTAGCACATAAAGACGCATTTACAGTAGGAAAGGCAAGTTTCTACGATAGATTTAAATTTGCAAAAAGCCTAGTGTCAAGTTTGCCCCGGTCTCCCCTACTTAACAGTAAAAGGACAATCTATAACCATATATTTGTGTTTTAATATTTTTAATAATTTATCATGTATAAATGAGATATTTCTGTATGACACTATTCATTTTTGTATCTTTTAGGGTAACTCCGGTATATACGACGCAACTAAGGAAAACTTAATTTATCGAGTACTATTTATATTATGTTTAAGGCAAATGAATTATATCAATAAAAACTTTATACTGTCTACTACTATAAAAAAAATAGAAATATAAAATATTCATTCTTTGTATTTAATAAAAAAAACTTTTAGAAACTCTTGCATTTTTGCCATATATCCCAGAGGGGTGGGTTATATGACATTTATGAGTGAAATATACGCCTTATACAAAATTATAAATAATGTTTATAAATAAGGCAATAAAATGTCATAATAAGTTATAAAATGTGTGTAAGAAATTTATTAAGATGTAAGAATGATAAACAAATTATAAAACTGAAAAATTTTAAAAAGAAAATAGAAGAGCGATAGATGCATTAAAGATTAGTTATACGATCCAAAAAAAGAAGGAAAAAGAACACATAGGAGATTTCGAGTTTTACAAAGTGTCTGTACTATGGCATAAATCCCGCATGCTAACTTGCCGTATAGCCTAAACAGGAGAGATATATACAAGATATTAAGTTAAACAAAAAATACAAGAGCTACGCACTTGTATTTTGCTGTATTCCATCATTTACTCTTCCTCTACACTTATGTATCATGAAATAACCATTAAACTTTTTACATTCCCTACAGTAATCATTTTACGTAGGTCGTAACACAAGATCACGCTTCTTACTACGGAGAGAAATCGATTCAACTCACGACAGTTTTTTTTATTAACAGTAAAGAACTGAAATTACAACTCAATACTAATATGGCATAAAGGTACATAACAGAATAATTGCGAGCAGGTACCTTTATTCCTTCTATTTTTTCTGACATCGCGGCGTAAAACCGCGCGCGGCGTAAATACCGGAGTTACCCTATATATTTTATTAAAGTCTTCACTAGACTCTGTATCAAAGCTATTTAATTCTTTTATTTGTATCATCAGAATAATCTGAATAATTCTAAGGAATAAAATTAATATTATTAATACCATAAGTGGTAAATATGTAGTATGGCGCCAACCTCTCCAATTTTGTTGAAACTTTTTTATTTTGTGTATTTTGGGTTTAATTGAAGTAAGGCACAAGATTATTGCGCATGCGTATTAATAAAAAAGTAAAAATCATATCTATATAATATATAAAATAGAATGTCTGTATGTCTGTATGTCTGTATGTCTGTTCTTTATACACTCTTAAACTATTCGACCGAATTTTTACGAAAGTATATAAAATAGGGGTAGAATTTTCCGGGGAGTGTTATAGAGTGTATAGTTTTTCGTTACCGATCTTTTTGGGAACCGATATCCGAAATTTTTCGAATTTTTCGGGAAATAATTGACCGAATCGTAAAGAATTGTATATAAAACAGGGGTAGAATTTCCCGAGGAGTGCCATACAGTGTACAATTTTTCGTTACCGATCTTTTTGGAAACCGGTATCAAAAATTTTTCCAATTTTTCGGGAAATAATTGACCAAATCTTAAAGAATTGTATATAAAACAGGGGTAGAATTTTCTGGGGAGTGTCATAAAGTGTATAATTTTTCGTTACCGATCTTTTTGGAAATCGGTTACGAAATTTTTCCAATTTTATAGGAAATAATTGAGTGAATCTCAAAGAATTGTATACGACTAATGTTTTTACATTAATTTACTGATTTATCGATTTAGTTAAAACCGGTTCAAAAATTTTATTAATTTTTTGAATCTTACTCACCGGTAATCGGTAAGTGAAATATCGGAAAAGCGGAAATGACTCAATAGTGTGAAACTCGAGTAGAAAAAGACCGGTTACGACATGTTTAATTCATGAAAATATTTATGCGGTTTGATTTAGAAATTAGAGGCATTTAGTTAAGATTCAAATTTCAAGTATGATTCAATGTCAAGTAAAAAAGTTTAAAACTTAAGCACCTAGAATGTGTTATTCATGTGGAAAAGTTAAACTACCGTCTTTAAATAAACTACTCGACACACTCTTTATGTTTGTCTATAATAAGAATATTGAAACACAAATAAAGTCGTTTTAAGGCTCCTGGTCGCTGAGCCGAGAACTCCGTGTTGACGGTAACGATGTACTGTCGCGGTAGAAATAAGAACCCTCTCCAATGGAGAATTCTGCTCTCTGTGACATGTTGACAACCTATTTTGTGTTGCGTTAAATTTCTTTATTATTCGCTCTGTACTTGTGCTATAACGTTTAACGTATTCGTGAAACTCGTAAAATTGACCGAGAGGTAAGATTTGCAAGAAATACATATGCGGAAGGAACATTCTCCACTCCTTTCGATAGTCGTCAAACGGCTTGTTTTTCCGTATGTTTAGGCTTCGTTTTATGGCTGTTTGTTTATTGTCGAGGGAAAAGGATAGTATCCGATCAATTTTAGAAGTGTTCTGAAACGATCTATAGTGATTTTTTATTGAAATGTCTTTTTATTTCGGAATTTAACGCAACTTAAATAGGGTGTTTTTCTCGCCTCGATAGCAAGAATTCAATATGGCTGCGGTGACTACCCAGGAGCCTTAAGAAAAACGACTCCCGGGCGAAGCTCGGGTAACCAGCTAGTATTATATAAAACCCGACTGTTTGTCTGTCCGTCTGTCTGTCCGTCTGTCCGCGAACTACTCATTCGTTAGTGGACCGAATTTTTACCAAAAGTATATGAAATAGGGGTAGAATTTTCCGGGGAGTGCCATGATGTATATAGTTTTTCGTTACCGATTTTCTGGAAACCGGTTTTTCTAATTTTTCTAATTTTTCGGGAAATAATTAACCGAATCTCAAAGAATTATACAGGGTGGGGAAAAAGTCTGGAACCGGTGAAATATCTCGAAAACAAGACATTTTAGGAAAAAATGTTTTATACATAAGTTGTAGGGCTTCAACAAATGCATCAAACGGTGGTACTTATTTGACCTTGAGCGTAAGTATGGAGGAGCTTTCAAGGTCAACTTTAAAATTTTAAATGGAAACCCCCACTTTTTATTTAATATTTTTATAGCTGACATCGAGAGCTTTTCAAAACACTATCAATAAACTTCTTTCGGTTGGGTACTTTTCGAGATATGAGTTGATAAAGTACTCGGCATTAGCATTAGCCAAGGTGTACCGCGTGGAGGTTGCACGGTCGGATTTACACCTCATTGTGCGTGCGTGCGTGCGTGTGCGTGTGCGTGTGCGTGTGCGTTTGTGCGCGCGCGCGCGCGCGTGTGTGTGTGTGTGTATATATATAGTCTTTATTTAATCGTGCAGTGTTCCAGGAAATGCATTTATCTATGGATCTCAATGGTTGAGACTATTTTAAAAACACACTTGCGTCCACTTAAACTGCGTTCCGATATTCACTGCAAGTACTGAAAATCTATAGTTTACGTATCTAACCTACACTATAAATTTTCAGTATTGACAGTGAATATCGGAACGCACCCTTAATATACAAACTAAAGTTTCAGCAATTTGAAAATTCCACGTATCAAGTTCGTCACGTGGTTTTGATCGGGAAATGGCGTCTTCGAGATTTTCGACCGATATTGGCTTAACTCTTCTTTGACCAACTCTAGTTTGCGCTTGTTACGAGCGAGAGAGTGATCAAAGAAAGTTGATGACACCTGAGGTCGCACGGTCCATAAGCAAAACAACGCAAGTACAATATTTTATAAACCATCTCAAAATTGCTGTAGACTTAATATAGAATGCAGAAGACACTTAAAATGTATGAAATACAACGACATAATAAAATGAGAAGATATAATGCAATAGATAGCGTAATGAAAGGTGCAGAAATTGAAAAGGGTTTAGTTGCATCGACAATAAGCACCAAATTATGTGAGAAACAACAATCGAAGATGGACATAATCTCCAGCAGCATCCTTGGCGTGCCCGGCGTATTGCCTATAATTTTAACAACAAAATAGTCATCCGCACTTAAGTTTGTCAGTATGCCATAAGTATAAAGTATTTTATGTGTAACAAGGCATACAAACGAATAATTTTCTACAATACTAGCTGATTACCCGGACTTCGCCCGGGAGTTGTTTTTCTTAAAACGACTTCATTTATGTTTCAATATCCTTATTGTAGACAAACATAAGGAGTGTGTCGGGTGGTTGATTTAAAGACGGTAGTTTAACTTTTCCGCATGAATAACACATTCTAGGTGCTTAAATTTTAAACTTTTTTGCTTGACAATGATCACATATTGTATCAATTTTCCCAATTATTACTCTCGGATGAAATTGATATTCGTAATTTGAATAACTAAATGCTTTTAATTTCAAATCGGACCACATGAATGTTTTCATGGATTAAACATGCCGTAATCGGTCTTTTTCTACTCTGATGACCCTCTGAGTCATTTCCGCTTTTTGGATATTTCACTTATCGATCAGTGACATCATCCCTTGGTTTACCCGAGCGTTTTTTCGGGAATTTTGAGATTGATCGCTCGCGATGTACACAGAACCTCGATATCACTTACCGATTACCGATTTTATTCCTTGGTTTTTTAAGTGAAAAATCGAGGCACATATTATGTCATTTTGCTAATTTATCACGATACGTTGGAAAATATATGAAATAGAGGTAGAAAAGACTGAAGAATATAATAGAATTATAGCGTGATATCTCCAAATTGGCGGATTTCTCAAAAAATTCAAAATTTTATTAAGAAAGAACCCTTTTTTACCTGTTATCGCCAAATTCAATACCAACCTTCCTTTAATGATACTCTATATAAAGTTACATGTATAACTTATACACTTTTCAAGCAGAAATCGGTAAGGCAAAAATTAGAAATCAGTAAGTCAAAAATCGGAAACCTTTTCACCGATTCTCGCCAAATACATGTATAACTTTTACACTTTTCATACAGAAATCGGTAAGGCAAAAATTAGAAATCGGTAATGCAAAATTCGAAAACCCTTTCACCGATTCTCGCCAAATTCAATACCAACTTTAATATACTCTATCCATAAAAAAAAATTGCGAAAATCAGAGCAATCACATAGATTTTTTAGACAGAAATCGGTAACTCCTTTATTATTAGCAATTTTTTGAATTCTATTATATTCCTCAGTTTTTTCTACCCCTATTTCATATATAATACTTTAAGATTTGGTTGATTAGGAAAATCTAAACAGAAAAAGTCATTAAGTACGACCCTTTCAAAGAATTTAAAATTTTAGATGATTCGATTTTTTTTTTTTTTTTTTTTTTTTTTTTTTTTTTTTTTTCAAATTGAGTTGTAGCACAATGGCACATAGCCTATGTTACTCAGGAAGACATAATAGCCCCGTAAAATGACTCGAAATTTGTCAATTTGGAGGAAATAATACTGACTGGGCTGAAACTTTGTAAACAGGCTTGTTTTAGGGTACTATTCAACATATTAAAAGTCCCCACGTGTAGACGCTACGTTGCGGGCAGGGGAGGGTCCAAAAGGTCCAAAAAATCAATTTTTCGCAAATAACTCGGAAAATATCAACTTTACGGAAATTTATGTAGATATAAAAATTGTAGCTTACAAAATTCCGCACAATTTCGTTTTTTATTCAAGTCTGTACGACCAAATGGAGCAGAGATAGAATTTTTTTAAACACCGGTAGTTTTGCGATGCAACGAAAACGCGTACGCGCGTCGTGCATTTTTCGCTAATATCTCGAAAATGGACTCTCGAATCGAGAAATTTTTAAACGTACAGACTTGAATAAAAAACGAAATTGTCCGGAATTTTGTAAGCTACAATTTTTATATCTACATAAATAATCTACATAATTTGGTTCACGCACTCGGTCGAGCGGCCGGTGGTGCGAAGCTACCATCCGTGGGATTATGCCTGAACGCCTCTAAGGCCGTATCCTCTCTAGTCAAAGGTGGCAATGATATCTCTAGGAGTCTCGTGAGTCGAAAGGCTCAAAACAATGTGACACACTACTAGGCAGCCGGTCCACACTCACGTGGCGGGCCGGTCGTCGCACGAGCCCGGTTTGCCGTACGGCGCCTCTGCCCGTCGTCGGGATCTCACCGCTTACGACGGCACGGCGTCTAACGGTCGAACATGAGTTTCGCGAGTTCGATGTCGAGACTCGGAATCGTCTGTAGACGACTTAGGCTATGTACTATGTTGTGGTTCTTATCAAGGCAAACGTGTTTTTGGAGGTCGAAAGTAAAATTTTATGCGCGTCGAAAATTTGTAATATCTTAAATATTAATTATATATTGTGTCTCTGAATCTCAAAGTAAGTGATTCTAAAGAGTAATGCATGCTGAACACGAATCCAGTGGTTCTTTTATTTTTATCGATTTCTAATATTTTATGAGCGACCAAACTTGAAACATGTGTCCGGGGTGAAGTCGCCACCGAGCCATATCATGGAGGCTTCGAGCGAAAATCAAAGTCAAAGAAGCAGCAGTGGTCGGATTCCGGCGAGGACTTGGATAATATGTGCTGCGTGTGCTCAGAGATGACAGAATAGAGCTAACGAGAAACGTGCGAGCGAAGGGCAGAAAGTGTGTGCGCTTTTCTTGTAATTATTTTCCGCCATCGCGTTTTAATTAATGTTTCCATTTTTCTATTAAAAAATAATTAATAAAATGTATCCTATCATTTTTTATGATCAGAATTATGAATTTTCATTTAAAATTCAGTCCGAGAATGGAGTGACGACTCCGCCCCGGCAATTTTAACATTTCAATTTTTGTACCTTTGTCGTTTTCACTCTATATCAGTTGAACAAAGCGACGTAGACCAAAAATGTCCGTATAAATTTTGTAACCAAGGGTTCACTCTTTACAACGGTATACCACATTTTACTAAAATTTTTTGTTTTGTTAAAAATCAGCACCGAAAAATAGTGACGACTTTGCCCCGGTCTCCCCTAATCATAATTTTACTTTATGTAAAAAAAATGCAAACGCTATTTTTCTGATTATTTTTTAATTAGTTTTTTCATTATTTTTCCTATATATACAAACAGAAATTATACAAGAGAGAAAACATATAGACATATTTTGTATATATTTATACATAACAAATTTTTTACTGGGATGATAACACATTCTCTTATTTTATTATTCTTCTTGTTAGAGACGAATCATCGTATGCGAACGTTAGTATTTAGAGCTTAGGATCAGAGATGGCATTGAAATGCGGTATTATTTCTTTTTCTCCCCCTTTTTATGTCTACGGTGCCATCTCCCTCTACGCTGAGTAGTCAGTCCTCGCAAGGCTCGCGAGTGTGGCGCATGTCCAATCGTAAGTTGTACGCGATTGAGCATCGAAATATTATTATTAATAAAGTATTTTGTTCATTTGCAATCTGGTGTATTGGGTACGTTGTACCACACTTATTAAACCGCTCACAGATTATGGGCCCAGGCCGCGTGCCCTGAGACTTACAGTGATCGTAACGAAACGTGATTGCAAAGAACAATGGCCGCCACAAGCACACTGAACAATCTAGAAAAGCTGACCGAAGAAAACTTCGACTCATGGAAGCTGCAAATGAAGAGTGTCCTGGTATACAACGAGCTGTGGGGATACGTTAGCGGCACCAAAGTGAAAAAGGAGCCAACCGATCTCGAGTGGTCAGCAAAAGATGAGAAAGCGCTTGCTTTAATCGTATTAAGCGTGACGAAGAGCCAACTCAGCAATATCAAGAAAGCGACAACGGCGAAAGAAGCGTGGGATCAACTGGTGAGGATCTACGAGTCAAGAGGACCGGTAAGGCGAGCAACGCTGTACAAGCAGCTACATCGCATGAAGAAGGAACCGGGCGTCGCTATGTCGAAGTACGTAAGTGATTTCACATCGAAAGCCGAACAATTGGAGGAAGCCGGAATCATCATTCCGCCAGATTTACTGTCGATAATGCTGCTCGGGTCATTACCCACAGAATACGAAAGTTTCTGTATCGCGATGGAATCTCGTGATGAAATACCGTGTATCGACGCACTTAAATCGAAACTCATAGAAGAAGAGGCGCGGCAGAGCGACAAGGTAACACATGAAGAGGCAAGCAATAGCGCGTTAGTTACCAAAGACAAAGCTAACCGAAGTGCGGAACCTTCAAAGAAAGGCAAGCCTAATGAACATAAACCGCGTAAATTTTTCGGAAAATGCTTTAAGTGTGATAAGTTCGGTCATCAAAGTCGCGATTGTAGATCAAAAACAAGAGGCTACAATTCGAATTATAAGACTGACGACGCGTTACCGGCGATATCGTGCAATGCGGAGATGCTTAAATCGAGCGTTTGGTGTTTGGACAGTGGAGCTACCAGTCATATGTGTAACAGTAAACAACGTTTTTTTGACTTAGATGAAAGCGTTCAAGGTAATGTTTACACCGCCGGGGAACAGAGTGTGAAGTCGCTTGGAATAGGTGAAATTCGAATGGAAGTAAAGTTAAACCACCGCGCGACGAATAGAATAAAATTAGAAAATGTTATTTACGTTCCGAACTTAAGAAATAACTTAGTGTCTGTGTCGAGCATGACTGAAAAAGGGTACGTAGTGACATTTTATGAAAATAAAGCCACGATAAAACGTTCGGACGGTTCGGTAGTAGCAACTGCTATAAGAAACGGACAATTATATGTGATGTGCGAATCAGAGAACCGAATGTTACAATCGGTCCAAAATAAACGTGACGATCTGTTAAAGTGGCATCGGCGGTACGGCCACTTGAACCTGAACGATTTAAAGACACTGATGACGAACAATATGGTTTCGGGATTGAACATAGCCTCAACTGTAAACAATTTAGATTGCGAAATTTGTCAGAAATGTAAAATACATCAATTGCCTTACCAGAGATCAGTGAATAGAGCCAAATCAGTTTTGGAACTCGTCCATTCCGACATTTGCGGCCCCATCGAAACGGAATCGCTTGGTGGCGCAAAGTATTTTATAACTTTTATAGACGATTATTCCAGGTATACCGAAGTTACAATGCTACGTAGACATTCTGAGGCCCTCGACGCGTTCAAGAATTATAAACGCAGAGCTGAAAAAGAGACGGGACATCGCATCAAAAAGTTACGTACGGACAATGCGTTAGAGTATAAATCCAAGGAATTTTCAAGTTTTCTCCAGCAGGAAGGAATCAGAAGGCAGCTGAGCGTGGAATATACTCCGCAACAAAACGGAGTGGCAGAGCGCGCCAACCGTACACTTGTGGAGATGTCGCGATGTTTATTGTTGCAGCAAACTTACCTAAATCGCTATGGGCGGAGATGGTTAACGCGGCTGCATTCATCAGAAACCGCTGTCCTTCGAGAAGCTTACACGAACAAACCCCGTTTGAAGTATGGAACGACAGAAAACCATTTGTTGGATTTATGAAAGTAATCGGCTGCAAAGCTATAGTTCTTGAGAAAGGAAAAAGGCACGGCAAAGGGCATAGGGGAATAAGCATGTAAAAATTGCCCCCGCAAGTATGAAGTTGATATTGGCGTCGTAAGTTAGTACCCATGTGACCTTGAACTCCTGCAAATATTGACCTTGAAATTATACTTTTGAAGGAGTTATGGAGGAAGAAAGAAAAGAAACAAATAATTTCTTTCTCGAAAACGGCTCGACCAATTTTTATGAAAAAAATATATGTTGTAGGTATCAATAATGGTGTTCAAAAGAAAATATTTTGTAATTTTTGAACAAATAATAGAGCTGAAAAAAATTTTTGAATTTTTCAAACAATTTTTTTTTTGTGTTCCTTTAGAGTGACACCTATAATTTTTTTTGCAAAAACATTGTACTAGTATCTATTTTAACATATAATTTTCCCAGATTTTTAAAAAATATAGTTTTGGAGTAAAAAAATGAAAATCATGGTCGTGTCACCTGATGCTCAAAGTAATAGTCTAAGATCCCGACCTACATCGACCTTCACCCATCTGTTTTCCTAATAAAAAGTATTTTTTATCAAACATAATGAATAAACAAACAAATCGCGGATGGGTTGCCTAATTAAATTAGCTCAAGGCTACCCTTAATTAAAAATAATTTAATTAATTTTCTTTTATTTCTACACTCATTTATATTCTCAAAAAATTCAGTACCAATCGAAAGTACAAAGCATAAGCAGTTGTGCGTGAAGCAGTTGCCGAGTGAAAGAGAGAAAAAAAGATTTCGAACGATAGAATTGTCTTTCTCTATCGCACGGAGAAAAGAGCATGCGCACTCTCTTTCACTCGGCTTCACGCACAACTGCTATGCTGCGTCCTCCTCTATTGCATAGAATAGTACGTTCACGCTTCTCTGTCGCACCCCGCTCGCTTACTCAAATATTCGGACTTTAAAGCGCGGCAACCACAAGTCTTGATCGATTTTGCTTAGGCAACCTAATACCACTGTGTTCGCAATAAAATTATCTTTATTTTAATATATTGTTGCGCTTTGCTCGCTAGAATCGCGCTCACTCGCGAACACGACCGCGCACTTCCGGGACCGTGGAAATAACGACACTTGTTATTACAAAAGGAAGAACTCGGTTTATTAAGACTCGGAACGAAAATACAGAAAAGGCTTGGAGAGCAGGAACGAACGGTTCGAATCTCCAGAACAATTCTGACAGGCGATCAATCAATAAATAATAAGTGTCCCGTTGTCAAGGGACGGCTTGAAGCTTCTCATGAGTGAAGTTCAGGCTTCTCGCGACTCTCTTGTACCGGGCGTCTCGGACAGACTCGCACGGGCGCAACAATATAGTTCAATTAAGAATAAAGATGAGTGTAAATTGGTAATACCAACTCATTCACCTGTTTATACCTAGCAACCCGGTAATAGGGAGCAGTAAAAGATAGGCAACCCAACTTTTCCTTTCTACTTATGCTTTGTACTTTCGATTGGTACTGAATTTTTTGAGAATATAAATGAGTGTAGAAATAAAAAAAAATTAATTAAATTATTTTTAATTAAGGGTAGCCTTGAGCTGATTTAATTAAGCAACCCATCCGCGATTTGTTTGTTTATTCATTATGTTTGATAAAAAATACTTTTTATTAGGAAAACAGATGGGTGAAGGTCGATGTAGGTCGGGATCTTAGACTATTACTTTGAGCATCAGGTGACACGACCATGATTTTCATTTTTTTACTCCAAAACTATATTTTTTAAAAATCTGGGAAAATTATATGTTAAAATAGATACTAGTACAATGTTTTTGCAAAAAAATTAAAGGTGTCACTCTAAAGGAACACAAAAAAAAATTGTTTGAAAAATTCAAAAATTTTTTTCAGCTCTATTATTTGTTCAGAAATTACAAAATATTTTCTTTTGAACACCATTATTGATACCTACAACATATATTTTTTTCATAAAAATTGGTCAAGCCGTTTTCGAGAAAGAAATTTTTTGTTTTTTTTCTTTCTTCCTCCATAACTCCTTCAAAAGTATAATTTCAAGGTCAATATTTGCAGGAGTTCAAGGTCACATGGGTACTAACTTACGACGCCAATATCAACTTCATACTTGCGGGGGCAATTTTTACATGCTTATTCCCCTATGCCCTTTGAACCAAAAGGTAAGGAATACATCCTTGTTGGTTACTCTAATGAATCAAAGGCTTACAGACTTTGGGAATGAGGAACGAAGACAGTGATTAAATCCCGAGACGTACGCTTCATTGAAGATATCGACGAACCAAGTGAGGAAACGCTCATACCATTGGACTTTGATCCAGATGAAAATAATAACGCGAAGATAAAAGAGGAAACAAAGGATGAGGAGCACAGCGACGAGTCATTGGATGAGCAAGCGAGCGATGATGGGGAAATGCGTCGTGGTCAAAAATTACAAAATGATGCAATAGCGACTCCGCAACGCGGGCCTGGACGTCCGAGTATATCAAAACCGGAACACCGGAAAGGCCAAAAAAGGTGTATAAAATGAAACAAGCAAACCCATCATTAGCGTCAACTGATCCACTAAATCTTAAAGAAGCATTAAGTCGGAGCGATAAGGAATTGTGACTAGAAGCAATGAAGAGGGAATACGAGACCCTTGTCCAAAATGGGACGTGGATTTTAGTCCGACGGCCGACCGACAAGAAGATACTGACAAACCGTTGGGTTTTTCGAATCAAGAAAACGCAAGATGGCAAGATTGAACGATACAAAGCGAGGTTGGTCGCCCGAAGGCATACACAAGAAGAAGGGGTCGATTATGACGAGGTGTTCGCTCCAGTAGCTCGGCTTGAAACGATACGAGCTCTGTTGGCCTGTGCTGTTAATGTGCTGTGAGAAAATGTATGTTCATCAAATGGACGTGGTGTCAGCATACGTCCAAGGAAATTTGCATGACGAAATATACATGGAGCAGCCGGAGCCATTCGTCAGGGACGGCGAAGAGGATAAAGTCTGTCTATTGAGGAGACCACTCTACGGCTTAAAGCAGACCGGTAGGGAATGGTATAAACGACTCAACGATTATCTACTCAAGATAGGTGCACGAAACGATGCGTCGAATCCCTGTGTTTACATTTATGGAGACGGCGAGAATCTAGTTATACTACTAATCTACGTTGATGATGTGACGTTGGCATCGAAGAACATCGACAGGATAATCGAATTAAAAACAAAACTTAAGTCCGAATTCCACATGAGCGACCTTGGCCCACTGAATCAAATTCTAGGAATCAACGTCGAAAGAGAGGGAGCCACCGGGGAAATTCGGTTAAGCCAACGAAAGTACATAAACGAGTTAATCAATCGATTTGGAATGCAAGAATCAAAAACAGTATCGACGCCATGTGATTCGAGCCAGATGATAACCAAGGAAGATGAATCAACGACTAAAGAAGAAATGAAGAATCGACCCTACAGGGAACTCGTAGGGAGCCTAATTCATTTGGCGAACGCGACCAGACCCGATATTGCGTTCGCAGCAAATGTATTAAGCAGATTTTACACGGATCCTCAAAGGAAGCACTGGATGGCCGCCAAGCGGGTGGTCCGTTACTTAAAGGGAACGATCAACTACAGTATCACATACAAAAGAGACAAGAATGAGATACAAACCTATGTCGATTCGGATTGGGCCGGCGACATAAGTGACAGACGATCGTGTTCCGGGTATGTTACAATGCTAGCAGGAGGACCAGTGAGCTGGAGTGCGAAGAAACAAAAATCCGTGGCACTATCAACCATGGAAGCAGAGTATATGGCTCTCTCAGAAGCCATACGAGAATTGACTTTTATTAAGAGACTGCTTAGACTCATGCATTTTGACGAATATGTTAAAGATCCATCAACTGTCAATTGCGACAATCAAAGCGCAATACTTATGTGTAAAAACCCAGTATTTCACGGTCGTAGTAAACACATAGATATTAGGTATCATTATGCAAGGGAGCAAGTCGAAAATGGATACATTGAAGTAAGATATTTGTGTTCAGAAAGAAATGATAGCAGATATATTTACTAAAGCTTTGTTGAAATCAAAACATGAGAATTGTGTCAAGCTGTTAACTTTGCCACAGTCAAGTTAAGATAGGTTATCATAATTCTTGTAACGTTATAGTTTGTAGTTTGCTTTAAGCTTGTCCTAGTACATTACAGTCTGTGTTAAATTTATAGTTTGTTAACCCTCAAATAGCACACATGTGCTAATTCGCACCACTTATTTTTTCGAATGGCTGGCATTTTTCTCATAGCTGCCGCCGAGGATTCCCCTCACCTCCTAAATTCTGTTTACAACCTAGAGAGTCACGCAGTACAAAAGCAGACCGCAGTCGACTGTCTGCTTTCAAGCTGTGCTTGTCTGAACTTGAAAAGATGCGAATTTGAAAGGTGTGAAAAATTCTAGATATTTTTTTATTCATTTATAGTATTTTTTTCTTAAAAATATAGTCTTTTGACTTTAAAATCCCTTTGTCAAAATTAAATTTTATTTGCAAATAAAAAAGCAATTTTTTGATGAAAAAGTCACCTTTTTAAAAACCTTCCTTTATATATTTCAATTTTTCATATAAAAATCATTTCTTTTTCCTAAAATAAAGTGCACTACTCGATTGCCAGGGAAATTTTACATAAAAACTATATAACTGTTTCTTTTTTTTATTAAAAATGACTGAGATATGACAGTCGAAATCCCAAATCGCACTAGTGTGCTTTTTGAGGTGTGCTATTTGAGGGTTAAGATCGCATACACTGATAGAGAGGGTGTTAGAGACGAATCATCGTATGCGAACGTTAGTATTTAGAGCTTAGGATCAGAGATGGCATTGAAATGCGGTATTATTTCTTTTTCTTCCCCTTTTTATGTCTACGGTTCCATCTCCCTCTACGCTGAGTAGTCAGTCCTCGCAAGGCTCGCGAGTGTGGCGCATGTCCAATCGTAAGTTGTACGCGATTGAGCATCGAGATATTATTATTAATAAAGTATTTTGTTCATTTGCAATCTGGTGTGTTGGGTACGTTGTACCATACTTATTAAACCGCTCACACTTCTGTTGCATTCTAATTATTACTTTGACGTCTTTCACGTTATTTTGAAAAGTTAAAATGCGAAAACATTTATACGCTAGTTAAAAAAGAATTTTACAATGCACTTTTTTTAAAACTTAATACGTTTTATTAATCAGTAGTCGGCCCGCGCTCACACACGTATTGTTCCATCGAAAGGTCAGTGAAGGTATCGGTAGCCGATACAACTTAAATATTAAACGCACGCACTACATTTTCGTGCTTCGTCGCCGATATAACGAAGCAAGATTATTATTCGTTTTTATTAAATTCGTTCGTCTGAAAACAACAATCACTCGGAATAAGAATGAGGATAATAAGAAATACCTTAGCGGAATGCGAAGATGATTCGAGATAACACATTTATCTGATAACACTCATTTAAATAAACCATTTTCTTTAAGAATTTGAAAGAATTGAGTGTGAGAAAGAGTATGATCCTAATAGAGAAAGTAAAACGGGACAATTAATTTTGTTTACTTTACTTCTGATATCAGTTCCCGACATTGAGAAACTTTTAGGAGAAACATTTCTTTATTTTATCTTTGTGAATAAAAAAAGCTGTAACTTTGCTTTTTAGGTACCTATGAACGAGACAGATTTTAATGTACTGTGGATGGGAAGTCACCCGAAGCCGGATATTTTGCGGAATTTGATGCCTTATCAAAAAATAAACCATTTTCCTAGGTAAGAAGTGCATTATTGAGATACAGTTTCTGTAATTGAAGATGATACTTCACAGGTATAAAAAGTCACTAGATAGTGGCAACGAAAAACAAAATCTTGAAACAATTTGGAAATATTTATTTAAATTTTTATAAAACTTAATAAAAAATCTAAACGGATGACTCGATTTTTCTTTAAAATCTTATTCTTTAGGTCTTACGAAATTACCCGTAAGGACCGCCTCTACAAAAATATCGAAGCTATGCAGAGGAGTAAGGGCCTTCGAAATCTCGATTTTATACCTCAGACATTTCTACTGCCTACCGAAGCCAGAGAATTGATTTCGGCGCATTTCAGATATAGAGGGCCATGGATCGTCAAGCCTAAAGCCAGTTCGCGCGGCCGTGGCATTTATATTGTCAATAATGTAAGGACACACTTTAATATTTTATAAGGTCTTTACGTTTTTCGTGTGACGCATCAAGAAATTATTTAAACTGCCGTTAAGTAAAACTAAAAAAGCAATCTCATATAGATATTGATAGAGTTTGTGAATAAAGATTGCTTGCAATAGGATTATTTATCTTTTTAGATATACCTACTGACGCAATAATTTTTGCAATTCTATGAAATATAGGTTCAAATACAAAAGATAAGCATATTTAATAAATTATTAATTATTATATATATAATACACGTATACACATAAAGTATTTATATATTAAAGTATTATAAAGTATATATAAAGTATTTATATATTTTAATAATATCCCCGGTAGCAGGACGTCTTAATGACGTTTTATTGATGTTAGAGACATCATTAAGACGTTATTGATACGTCATTTGACGTCACTCTGCTACCTGGGATATATTAGTTTTACTAATAAAAAGATACTGATAAAGGCTCACGGGATTAAATATCAATTAGAAACAACAGTATGAGTTAAACTAAGTTTTAATTCTTAAATTTATTATCACAACATTATTGTCAAAATGAGCAAAATAGGATGTCGATAAATCATTTGAATTAGGGCCATTCTACAATATGTCGCGAACTATGGCAACTTCTAGTTGAAAAGTGTTATTTCTGATTGTCGATTGCTAGTTGCTGTCGCCAAAAAAGTTAAAAGTTTGCCAACTGTCTTTTGACAACCGCAATTAACAAGCGCAACCGGAAATAACACTTTTCGGTAAATACGCATAAAAGGTCAAACCTCATCGATGACTTTGACCTTGACATATGTTGTCAAGGTCATCATTCTGAGTGACCTTCAAAAGGTTTTAGCCGGTCGTTGTTTATTAAAAAGTTATGAACAAAAAAGTTTAAAATATATAACAATTTGTGTTAGTGCTAAAGGAAGTAATTTGCTGATATGTGTGTATAAACAGTACACACGTAGGCGGGGGAGAGGCGTACGCCTCTCCCCCGCAAGCAGGAAGGGGGTGGAGGATGGATCTCCTTTTGCGTGGAAAGTTGAAAACCTGAACCGTACAATGATAGACCTTGTTTCGCCCGCTGTAAGCAAGGGTGAGGTGAAGTAGGGTAAACTTTGTTTTGAAAAGTACAATGCTGTCTAAACTTGACTTTCCTTTGTTCACATATGTACTATTTTCATATACATATTAGTCGTTTATGCCTTTCAAAACTCAAAATAACTGCTGGCGAAACTTCCGAAAACATCCATGCTCAGATTTAGGTCAAACTTTGTAAATAGGTTTCTTTTAGATAAAAAAGACATGTACCAAAAGGATTTTTAGCGACTCAAAAGTTAAGTAACTTTTTTAACATTTTTAACCTACTGCCTCCGCGCATACACTTAGAACTAACTCAGTATATTACAAACCAAACAGCTGAAACAGCTCGCAAGCAAGTAATGTAAACATCCGTAAAGTCATATCCCTCAAAGTCATAACAACATCATTGGCAAAACTTCAGAAAATCAGAACCGTTGTAAACCCATGTGGCAACTCGTCTCGCGTGGAAAGTGTATGCGTGGAGGCAGTAGGTTCCATCCCCCTGTGGGGGGCTCAACTACCGTTCAACTAGACACATATTATGCCTTGCAAAGTACATGCGTGAACTTTCCACGCGTAGAAAGTTGTAAACCCATGTGGCAACTCGTTTCGCATGGTGTGTATGCATGGAATAGGTTAAAAATGTTAAAAAAGTTACTTAACTTTTGAGTCGCTAAATATCCTTTTGGTATGTTTTCTTATGTAAAAGGAACCTATTTACAAAGTTTGACCTAAATCGGAGCATGGACGTTTTCGGAAGAACAGCCTAACTGCTATATTTCTCAAACTTCTTTCATTAATAACTTTTTAATAAACAACGATCACCGGCTAAAACCTTTTGAAGGTCACTCAGGATGATGACCTTGACAACGTATGTCAAGGTCAAAGTCATCGGTAAGGTTTGACCTTTTATGTATATTAACCATTAATATATTAATATTTTTATAAATATATTAAATATATTTATATATTAATATTTTATTTGTAATAATTTATGTATATGCTTGTCTGTACATAGTATATAAATGTTGCACAACTAAGTGCTAATTAATGTTTTAAATTAAAATGACCATTGCATATCGCATGCATACTGTCGCAACTTAAAAATTCACAATTTTTAGGAGAGAGAAGAAACAAATTTAATTAAATTTTTTGAATAGTGAGATAATTAACGTAATTACAATTACGGTATTTTGTTATAATAAGACTTATACTATTTCTTGAAAGCCTGGTGTGATTCACTTGACAATTCATTTATGACATTTAGTGACCGCAACATAATATTTTAGGTATACTTTTTATGGGCTTAACTCAAAATAAAATTTTTTTTGAGTTGTTACAGTATTCTTCTAAGGATGCAACATAATATATTTAAAAAAATATATATATATATAAATGTTTTTTAGTTTCTGTATTCTTTGTAAGATCATTATGTCGTTATAATCAAGGTTATTAATTGTCTTTTGTTAATTTTATTATAATGCAATTACATATTCGACGTGGTTGAATCTTTTAGACAATGTCACGTTTTTGCTGGTGCTAGATATTTAAGAAATAATTTTTTTACTTTATTATGAAATGTTGCGTATTTAATATGTTTAGTATTTAAATAAAAAAATTTGCTGAATTTATTATTATTTTCTGTAATAATAATTTGAGGGCTTTGATTAGCCAACAGTGTGCTTGTAGATTATAAAGTATTCATGGACATGTATAGTCTTGATGCTTAGACTACATCAAGCTTCACAATTATTTACTTGAGTATGAATTCAGTTTTTAAACTAATGACTTTGCAAAGTATATAATACTATACCTTCCATCTGTATCCTATTTCTTACTATATTGTTGTAGCCTGAGAAGATCCTGACAGATGAATCAGTCATCGTGGCGCAATACATAAATAATCCGCTTTTAATCGACGGACATAAATGCGATTTGCGTCTCTATGTCGCTGTAACGAATTACGATCCTCTGCTAATTTATTTATATGAAGAAGGTTTAGTGAGATTTGCAGCTGTTAAATATGACGGTGGAAGTCAATATATTTGGAATCCTTGCATGCATCTTTGCAACTATAGTATAAACAAGTTTCACGTGGATTACGTAAAGTAAGTTATAACAAAAACAGTTAATATGTGTTAAGATAAAATTATTTATCATATAAGCATACAGGGTTAAAAAATTAAACCGACAAACTTTAAAGAAAAAGAGAAGACTTAAAAATAAACATTTTTTTTATTCACCCGGACTAACAATTGCTTTTTTTCGAATAACTGCTGCAACAGATCAAATTCAAAACAGTCTTTGAGCGTGTAAGACAATCAATGCTTCAATGATGTCATATTTGTATTAAAGTTAATGGAGAAATTTTTTAGCATTTATTATAAAAAGAGTAAATCACTTTTATGTACTCGTTACGTTTTTTTGTTCAAGATTAAAATACAATTTGATTTTTCTATTTTTCTATTCTTATATGCTTGTTTATTGTTTAAGTCACAAACTCTTATTTCATATTGTGTATTAAGGAGGGTGGTTGCTCAAATCAATTTGATAAGAATTAGTTCAAATTTATGGATATTCGTCTATGGGAATTTGTCGTCCATGGCAAAGTTGAAGACAATTGTCTGCATGGTTGTCGAATAATTAATTATTGAAATTATACTCATGTCTCTCTCTTATACACAGGCGACACAGCAAAAAGAATTTAATGAAAATAGGTGCAAATAATTCTTTACACATTTTGGAAGAACTTTCTCGAAGACTGAAATGATTCGTCTTTATAGTTATCAAGAAATTGTAAAAATAAAACAGGACCACATTTATTATTTCCACATTTCAACGTGGATAATAACGTATTTGAGTTTCAATTGTACAAACAACTCTTTTTAAACCTTAAGAAACAGCAATTGAATGCATTCCGCATATTTATTTGCTAAAATTCATGAGTTTCTGCGTGGAGCGAGATCCACCCCACATCACTCGGT
Organism: Temnothorax rugatulus; assembly: GCA_035220575.1. Taxonomy (NCBI): domain Eukaryota; kingdom Metazoa; phylum Arthropoda; class Insecta; order Hymenoptera; family Formicidae; genus Temnothorax; species Temnothorax rugatulus. The sequence continues at coordinate 39,381 of JASTWL010000652.1, read as the reverse complement.
GCTTGCAGTGCAAAACGAGGTCTATCATTGTATGTACAGTTTCACATGTAAAACCGTACAATTTGCGTGGAAAGTTGGAAACCCTTACGAAAAAAACACCCTAAATAACACCCAAAAAAACACCAAAAAATAATAGCGTAATTTCGGATAGGTACCCAAATGGCGTTTATACCATTTGAGCGTTAACGCCAAGAAAAACACCGAAAATGACACCGAAAATTTTCTCAACGCTCAAATGGTGTAAACGCTATTTGGGTATCCGAAATTACGCTATTATTTTTTGGTGTTTTTTTGGGTGTTATTTAGGGTGTTTTTTTTCGTAAGGGTTATATGAGATATGTACACACACTGCACACACACACACACACACACACACACACACACACACACACACACACACACACACACATATATGTGTGTGTGTGTATATAAATTATAAAATGCAAGGTTAAAACTTTGACTTACCCTTACGAAAAAAACACCCAAGATTTTGGTGTTTACACCCAACTTTGGGTGTTTACACTCCATTTTCGGTGTCAACGCCTAAATTTTCAGTGTTAACACCGACATTTGAGTGTCGACGCCCAAAGTTTCGGCGTCGACACTCAACTTTTGGTGTCGACACCGAAACTTTGGGTGTCAACACCAAAATTTGAGTGTTGACACCCAACTTTTGGTGTAGACAATCGGGTTTCAGTGTTGACACCCAATTATAAAACAAAAGATAAAAATTATAAAATGCAAGGTTAAAACTTTAACTTATTATGAGGCCACATTATACACATATCTAACTTTGAATTATATATATACCCAAGTAGCAAATGGTATTTTTTAAATATTTTTTAAATATTTATTTTTCATTAATTATACATTGTACAATTTATTGTAAAAAATATTTTAACATTTATTGAATATTTATTTTACATTAATTATTTGTTTGAACTAATGATTTAGACGCTCGACAGCACACGGATGTGCCTTTGCTCTGGTGTGCGTTGGCAGCATGTGGAGGGGATGCGCTGCTAGCGCATGCGCAGGGGCCATATTCTGTTCGTCGTCAGTGCCGTTAACGGCGTCGGCTTAGTCGACCATGTTGGCGCAGCTTCTATACGATACGAGAAACCTGCGCAACGACGCTTAATCGAACCGACAGTTATCGGTAGGTAGGAACGGAATACAGGTCTAGCGCATCTCCCGATCTCCTCCACATGCTGCCAACGCACACCACAAAGCGAAGGCATATCCGGAGTCGCACATATGTATGTATCTGGTATATTTATAGTCAAGGTCGGTAAATGGACGCGGCGTTAGCGTCGCATGATCGCCATTTTTGCCTCAGTGAGTATACCCGGGTGACGTTTCCGAACGCAGCCTGAGTATGTATGGTTTATTTATATCTATATATAATTCGTAGTTATATGTATAATGTGACCTCATAATATGTCAAAGTTTTAATAACCTTGCATTTTATAATTTATATATACATACATATACATATATATATATATATATATATATATATATATATACCCTTACGAAAAAAACACCCTAAATAACACCCAAAAAAACACCCAAAAAAACACCCAAAAAACACCAAAAAATAATGGCGTAATTTCGGATCCCCAAATAGCGTTTACACCATTTGAGCGTTAACGCCAAGAAAAACACCCAAAAAAACACCAAAAAATAATGGCGTAATTTCGGTGTCATTTTTGGTGTTTTTCTTGGCGTTAACGCTCAAATGGTGTAAACGCCATTTGGGGATCCGAAATTACGCCATTATTTTTGGGTGTTTTTTTGGGTGTTTTTTTGGGTGTTATTTAGGGTGTTTTTTTCGTAAGGGTATATATCATATATACCGATATATAATCACATATGCTCATATATGCTTGGGTATACAATCATACACAGAGAGAAATATTTCTTTACATTCGTTATTTCAATTTGTTTGGCTTATATTTATTTCATGGAAACAACATATGCTTAGACGAAATAATATTTTTTTGAATTGAAAAATTTTTGTTTTAATTCAAGAAAACCCTATTATTTAACGGAAAAAATACTATTATTTGAAGTAATATCTCCCAACCAAATAATATATTATTTGGTTACAATAAATGTGATAAGCGTTTTCACCGCTAGGCGGCTGTTAAACTCGTACGTCAAATTTGACCAGAGACCGTATATAAGACCCCACGGCGAAAGCGTCTATCACTCGTAGTTGTACTCATCATTGGAATCCATCACACCGGTCACTCGAGTGATGGAGATATGACAATTATTTATTATTGATTTATTTATGTATGTAGCAGTTATCCGACTACTACATATATAAATAAATAAATAATAAATAAATGTTTAAGACATTTTTTATGAAGCATTGATATTGTTTAAATGAAACAATAGTATCATTAAAGCGACAGAGAATATGTCTTTCGTTTCAAACAATTGTTTTATTTAAGACGAAGATATATATTCTTTGAAAAATCAAACAATTGTAATCATTGATCGAAACATTAGTTCGGTTGGACTATTCCAATGCATAAATTTCTTTAGATTTAAGAAAATTTATTAAATCTAAAGAAATATTTCTCTCTGCGTATATATACGCTCATACCCTTACGAAAAAAACACCCTAAATAACACCCAAAAAAACACCCAAAAAAACACCCAAAAATAATGGCGTAATTTCGGATCCCCAAATGGCGTTTACACCATTTGAGCGTTAACGCCAAGAAAAACACCAAAAATGACACCGAAATTACGCCATTATTTTTTGGTGTTTTTTTGGGTGTTTTTCTTGGCGTTAACGCTCAAATGGTGTAAACGCCATTTGGGTATCCGAAATTACGCTATTATTTTTTGGTGTTTTTTGGGTGTTTTTTTAGGTGTTATTTAGGGTGTTTTTTTCGTAAGGGTATTATGAGGTCACATTATACATATAACTTCGAATTATATATAGATACAGATAAACCATACATACTCGTCACTGAGTAAAAATGGCGATCATGCGACTCTGACGCCGCGTCCATTTACCGACCTTGACTATAAATATACCAGACACATATATGTGCGACACCGGATATGCCTTCGCTTTGTGATGTGCGTTGGCAGCATGTGGAGGAGATCGGGAGATGCGCTGGGCCTGTATTCCGTTCCTACCTACCGATAACTGTCGGTTCGATAAGCGCAGGTTTTTCGGCTCTGTAAACTTAGCCGGTCAACTTCGACTTTATTAATTTTTTTTTTTTTAATCGTTTGTTGGTCGTTTGTTGGTGATTGTTGGCCTAATTGCAACGTTTGTTGGTTCTTAATTTTTTTTTAAATTAAAAAAGAAAAATTAGCGTTAAGTTAGCCGGAAAAATTTTATTTTTAATTAAAAAAAAGCCTAATCGATGCGTAATCGTTTGCTGATGATTGTTGGTCTAATTTTAGCGTTTGTTGGTTTATTATTAATCTTAAAAACGAAAAATAGTAAATCTGAAGAATAGTGGCCTCCTCACCGATTTCGTTGCGCATGCTCAGTAGCCGCGTACGCGCATGCAAAAGTGCGCCAATTTTAAATATGATGACTATTGACTGGTCAATCGTGCGGAATAACCAAGCGTCTTGATTCAAGCAGTTATATATATAATACATGTGTACAGTACATGCGTATAAACAGTACGCAATTAGGCGGGGGAGGGGCTCCGCCTGCGGCGGAGCCCCTTTCCCCGCATAATAAAACTAAACAAACTCCCAGCGTGATACCTAACTGCTTGAATTAAGACGCTTGATTATTCGTGTACTGTTAAAGCCCGTATTCATAGCCAGTTTTATAGATGTTAGCCTTACATAGAAATAAACCTTAAGTCGTAGGCAAATAAACCAATCTTCGATTACTTTAATGTGAGATAATTTTTCGTTTTTTTTTTTGTTTTTAAGACTAATAATAAACCAACAAACGCTAAAATTAGACCAACAATCATCAGCAAACGATTACGCATCGATTAGGTTTTTTTTTAAATTAAAAATAAAATTTTTCCGGCTAACTTAACGCTAATTTTTCTTTTTTAATTTAAAAAAAAATTAAGAACCAACAAACGTTGCAATTAGGCCAACAATCACCAACAAACGACCAACAACGATTTAAAAAAAAAAAAAATTAATAAAGTCGAAGTTGACCGGCTAAGTTACCGGAGTTAGGGTTTTCGTATCGTATAGAAGCTGCGCTGACATGGCTGACACCATTAACGGCACTGACGACAAACAGAATATGGCCCCTGCGCATGCGCTAGCAGCGCATCCCCTCCACATGCTGCCAACGCACACCAAAGCAAAGGCACATCCGTGTGCTTTCGAGCGTCTAAATCATTAGTTCAAACAAATAATTAATGTAAAATAAATATTTAATAAATGTTTAAAAAATATTTTTTTACAATAAATTGTACAATGTATAATTAATGAAAAATAAATATTAAAAAAACATTTAAAAAATATCATCTGCTACTTGGGTATATATATATATATATATATATATATATGTATATGTATATACCCAAGTAGCAGATGGTATATATATATATATATATATATATATATATATATATATATATATGTATATGTATATACCCAAGTAGCAGATAATATTTTTTAAATGTTTTTTTAATATTTATTTTTCATTAATTATACATTGTACAATTCATTGTAAAAAAAATATTTTTTAAACATTTATTGAATATTTATTTTACATTAATTATTTGTTTGAACTAATGATTTAGACGCTCGACAGCACACGGATGTGCCTTCGCTTTGGTGTGCGTTGGCAGCATGTGGAGGGGATGCGCTGCTAGCGCATGCCCAGGGGCCATATTCTGTTCGTCGTCAGTGCCGTTAAAGCTGGATTCAGACAGGACGCGTCAAGCGTCAAGCAGCGAGCAGCAACCCAATCAGCGAGGTGATATCAGCAGTGGCGTAGAAAATATCGTCTCGCTGATTGGTTGCTGCTCGCTGCTTGACGCTTGACGCGTTCCGTCTGAATCCAGCTTTACGGTGTCGGCGCAGCTTCTACACGATACGAAAAACCTGCGCAACGACGCTTATCGAACCGACAGTTATCGGTAGGAATGGAAAACAGGCCCAGCGCATCTCCTCCACATGCTGCCAACGCACACCACAAAGCAAAGGCATATCCGGTGTCGCTCATATGTGTCTGGTATATTTATAGTCAAGGTCGGTAAATGGACGCGGCGTCAGCGTCGCATGATCGCCATTTTTGCCTCAGTAAATATGTATGGCCCTTACGAAAAAAAAGCACCCTAAATAACACCCAAAAAAACACCAAAAAATAATAGCGTAATTTCGGATACCCAAATAGCGTTTACACCATTTGAGCGTTAACGCCAAGAAAAACACCAAAAATGACACCGAAAATTTTGGTGTTTTTCTTGGCGTTAACGCTCAAATAGTGTAAACGCCATTTGGGTATCCGAAATTACGCTATTATTTTTGGATGTTTTTTTGGGTGTTATTTAGGGTGTTTTTTTCGTAAGGGAGGTTTGGGGGATAAGGAAGAGAAGATTTGGGAAAGAATGGGGAAAAAGATTGTGGCTGTTCGATAGACTGGTGTGGACAGTAATGGGATGGGAGAGGTGCACTTGTACATGGTTCATTTGGACACCGTTTATTTGGACACGGTCATTTGGACACGATCAAATGGACACCGTTTATATGGACACGGTTCATTTGGACACGGCTTATGTGGACACGAAAATACGCGATCTGTTCACTTGGACACGAAAATGCGCGGCCTGTGCACTTGGACACGAACATGCGCGGCCTGTGCAGTTGGACACGAAAATGCGCGATCTGTTCATTTGCACACGAGAATTCGCGACCTGTTCACTTGGACACGAAAATGCGCGGCCTGTGCAGTTGGACACGAAAATGCGCGATCTGTTCACTTGGACACGAAAATGCGCGATCTGTTCACTTGGACACGAAAATGCGCGGCCTGTGCAGTTGGACACCGAAACGCGCGTGCATGAGGCGAAGCCCCCCCCGCCCACGCTTACAGCGACGTACATTTCTTACCCGGGCACGCCGAAGGCGTGTCCGTGGGGGGTGGTGCGGGGGGTGCGGGGGGAGGGGGCGAAGTCCCTCCCTGCCCACCTATCAACTCAACCCACACCGCCCAGTGCACAGGGGGGGTGCAGGGCGGGGCGGGAGCCCCCCCCACACTTCTAGGTTTACTCACACAATGGGGGGGTGCAGGGGGGCGAAGCCCCCCCCCCCCCCCGCCACGCATATTGACGAGTAGGGATGCAATAATATTAACATAATTTATGATAAATTTGTCTATCATTTTCGTGTCCATCTGCACAGGCCGCGCATTTTCGTGTCCAAGTGAACAGGTCGCGAATTCTCGTGTCCAAGTGAACAGATCGCGCATTTTCGTGTCCAACTGCACAGGCCGCGCATTTTCGTGTCCAACTGCACAGGCCGCGAATTCTCGTGTGCAAATGAACAGATCGTTCATTTTCGTGTCCAACTGCACAGGCCGCGCATTTTCGTGTCCAAGTGAACAGATCGCGCATTTTCGTGTCCAAGTGAACAGATCGCGCATTTTCGTGTCCAAGTGAACAGATCGCGCATTTTCGTGTCCAAGTGAACAGGTCGCGTATTCTCGTGTCCAAATGAGCCGTGTCCAAATGAACCGTGTCCAAATGAACCGTGTCCAAGTGAACCGTGTCCAAATAAACGGTGTCCAAGTGAACCGTGTCCATATAAACGGTGTCCATTTGATCGTGTCCAAACGACCGTGTCCAAATGAACGGTGTCCAAATGTACCGTGTCCAAGTGCAGGCCACTCTAATGGGATATGGAGCAGAAATATGGGGATGGAGAAAGAGGGAAAGAATGGAAAGATTGGAGGAAAGGTATATTAGATGGGTTTTGGGAGTAGATGGAAGAACGACATGGTACTTACAAGGGAACGGTCGAAAGTGTCGACCCTCACCGATTTGGATGCACTTTGGATATGTTGTAGAGCATCAAAAAATATTAGACACGTATTTTTTTTAGCGGCGTATCTCGACGTTTAGGGGTTGAAACAACCCCTCGAAAATTTTAAAATTTTAAAGTTTTATAGTTTTATAGTTTTTAGCGAATATCTTCGAAAATATAAGGCGTAACGACAAAAAATTTATACGAAATGTTTATGGCATTTTGTGCTCTTTACAATGGCGTAATCAGATTTTTCAAATTTGTCAAATTTTTTTATTTAACCCCACCCCCACCTATTATTTTTGCAAAATATAACAATTTTTCCAACGCGAAAATTTAAGAGCGTCGAATGCCAAATACATCCATGTATATTTTTATTATGATACCATTACTCGATTTTTGGCAAGACGAGATGGTATGTGATATAGGCGTCGCGCTGTAGGTAGGTGTTGCGTTATTTCTGTTCAGTTGCGCTGTACGCTTAATAATTTTCATTCGTGCATATTTTCTCATACAATATATACTACATACTACGACATAATAGGATTCCCCCGTTAGCCTCGGCGGGGGAGCAGGTGCAAAGTTCAGAGAGGTAGAAATAGGGTCGAAAACAGAGCTGTGTGGAAGGGTGGAGGTGCAGGATTGAAGGAGGGTGCGAAGGAAGTTGAGAGGAGGCAGTGGGATTGGAGGTGAGGATAGAATCGAGGTGAAGCGGCCAGAAATCAAGGGAGAAGAGGAGAATTGAAAGTGAGGTTAGGATGACGGAGAGGAATGAAAAGGAGGACGCGGTGAGGGGGAAGGTAGGAGGGGTGCAGAGTGAGTTGAGGAGTTGAGTGCAGAAGGAACGGGTACTCGAGCGAGCGGGAGCGAGGAATCGATCGTGAGATGCGAGAGGGGTGATATACCGACGGACGGCGGATGTGAGAAAAGCGAGGGTAGTAGCGAGTTGGCTCGATCGATTGATTGAATGATCGAGCGGATCGAGTGGATCAAGTGATAGAGAAGTGCGTACCGGTATGGTAAGAAAGAGACAGAGAGAGTGGCAGAGGAGGTTAGCAAGAAAGTAGAAAATCGATCGTGAGATCGATCGAGTCGGCATGCGAGAGAGGTGATACCGACGGACGGCGGATGTGAGAAGTGAGGATAGTAGCGAGCTGGATCGTTCGATCGATGAATGATCGATCGGATCGAGCGTCAGAGAGATGCGTTCCGGTATGGTAAGAAAGAGGCAGAGAGAGTGGATCCACTCGATCCGCTCGATCATTCAATCAATCGATCGAGCCAACTCGCTACTACCCTCGCTTTTCTCACATCTGCCGTCCGTCGGTATATCACCCCTCTCGCATCTCACGATCGATTCCTCGCTCCCGCTCGCTCGAGTACCCGTTCCTTCTGCACTCAACTCCTCAACTCACTCTGCACCCCTCCTACCTTCCCCCTCGCCACGTCCTCCTTCTCATTCCTCTCCGTCATCCTAACCTCACTTTCAACTCTCCTCTTCTCCCTCAATTTCTGGCCGCTTCACCTTGAATCTATCGTCACCTCTCAAATCCCACCGCCTCCTCTCAACTTCCTTCGCATCCTCCTTCAATCCTGCACCTCCACCCTTCCACACAGCTCTGTTTTCGACCCTATTTCTACCTCTCCAAATTTTGCACCTGCTCCCCCGCCGAGGCTAACGGGGGAATCCTATTATGTCGTAGTATATATTGTATGAGAAAATATGCACGAATGGAAATTATTGAGCGTACAGCGCAACTGAACAGAAATAACGCAACACCTACCTACAGCGCGACGCCTATATCACATACCATCTCGTCTTGCCAAAAATCGAGTAATGGTATCATAATAAAAATATACATGGATGTATTTGGCATTCGACGCTCTTAAATTTTCGCGTTGGAAAAATTGTTATATTTTGCAAAAATAATAGGTGGGGGTGGGGTTAAATTAAAAAATTTGACAAATTTGAAAAATCTGATTACGCTATTGTAAAGAGCACAAAAAGCCATAAACATTTCGTATAAATTTTTTGTCGTTACGACTTATATTTTCGAAGAGATTCGCTAAAAACTATAAAATCCGTTATTTTCGAGGGGTTGTTTCAACCCCTAAACGTCGAGATACGCCGCTAAAAAAAAATACGTGTCTAATATTTTTTTATGCTCTACAACATATCCAAAGCGCATCCAAATCGGTGAGGGACACTTCCGACCGTTCCTTTGTTAGTGAGGGAGGAAGTACAAAGGGAGAAACTGAGAGGGAGGGCGAGGATGAAGGCATGGAGATTTGAGAAGAGATTAGAAGAGGGAAAAGGAAGTGAGTCAGCGAGGCTATGTTGAGAAGAGTTGAAGGCAAGGGAGAAGGAAGGGAGAGTGGGATCAAGTTGGGAACGGGAGAGGGAAAGTTTCTTCGAAGGCAGAGGAGTGGGGTTAAAAGAGCTGGAAAGGCTGAGAGAGGAAGGAGACGAATGGCTCTACACGTTATTTGGAGGTGATAAGGAGAAGCAAAGGAAAGAGAGATGGGAGAAGATCGAAAAATCGGAATATAATAGGTGGTACAAAGTAATAAAAGGAGAAGGTGTTCCGGGGTATTCGAAGAAGGGATGGGGAGAGAGCAGATGGAGAAGGGTAGCGAGGTTTAGATTAGGGAATGAGATGAGAGAGAGCAGGTATTGGGGAAGGGGAAGAAAAGAAGAGATGTAGGATGTGTGGATATAGGGAGGAAACGTGGGAGCATGTATGGGAAGAATGAAGAAGGTGGAAATCAGGAGGAGGAAGTTGGCAGGAAGCGGTGGGATGGGTATTGGGTGAGGAAGGAGGGGGAGAGGAATGGATGATGGAAATAGAGGGGGAAAGAAGGGAAGGAATAGGGGAGTTGGAGGAGCATGGAGAAGGAGTGGATGAAGATACTGGTAAAGTTGAGAAATGAGGAGGATAAAAGAAGGGTCGTGGGAACAAGGAGAAAGGTAAGGAACAGGTTAAGGAAGAAAAGAGACGAGGAGGAGTTGGTGGAGAGGAGGGTAAGAGAAAGAGAGGAGAAAGAAAGGAGAATAGAAAGGAGAATGGAGGAAAGCAGGAGTTCAAGGGTAACCGAGGAGAACGAGACCACGAGAGGATGGAGGAGAAGCTGTTGAGGGATGCGGGCGAGGAGGAAGTGACAGGAAGAAAAGACAGGAGGACAAGAAGGAAGAGCCGCGACAGGAAGGAAGGAGGTAGAGGGGCGCAGAAGCGGAGGAAGCGGAAGGAGTTTGCAGAGGGGCGACGGACGAAAGGGGAGGAAAAAGGAAAAAAGAGAAGATGTAAGGTCGCATATGGCCAGGATAAGAAAGGGGAAAGTTGTTTGTAAAGGGTTGGGTACGTCCCTTCAAAACGCCATGAGAATAGATTGTAAACCCTACGGGGAAAAGCAATAAAATTATTACTACTACTACTACTATTAAAGTTGATAAAAATGTCAGAATGTAATATTCAACGGTAACAGTACCAACCTATTTGTTATTTCAATATTTAATATTTCATATTTATCGATTAAGTAGACTGATTTTCCCCAACAAGTGTACATTTTTCCCAGAATACGCCAGGAATAAAAAATATAATAGATAAGAGAAGATTTAAATTAAAATATGTTTTCAAAAAGTAATATACATATGTATATATAAATATATTGTTGCGCCCGTGCCGAGACACCCGTACTGTGGGCTGAAATTGGCCCCGCTCCGCAGAAGCTTCAAGCCGTAGCGCGTCCCTTGACAACGGGGACGCATATAATTATTGATTGATTTACCGCCTGTCAGATTGATCTGGTGACCCGTTTCGTTCGGACCGGTTTCCCAGAACTCTTTATTGTATTCCGTTCTGAGCCTGAATAAACCCGAGTTCTTATTTAATAACGAGAGTGGTTATTTCTGCGATCCCGGAAGTACGCGGACGCGTCCGCGAGTGCGCGCGACTCGAAGAACGAACGGAGCGTAACACTTTTTGGGGGCTCGTCCGGGATCGCGCGTGTGAGTGTGCGTGCCATGACGACGCTAGTTGCGACGAGAAAGAGACGCCTGGTGGAGTCTTCGGAGCCTGCGACGGAGTCGGCAGCTTCAGAGACGGCAGCTCTTCAAGCCGTGCTACAAGAGATGCGGCAGATGCGCCAGGAACAGGCGCAACGAGATGAGGAACTCGCCGCAATGCTTCGCCAGCACGATAAGGAGCTTCAATTTTTACGAGGAGTCCGATTGCTTCTTCAGGAAACACAGCTAAGTCCTTCCAATATAAGAGCGAATCGCGGTCCGGAAGTAGGAGCCGTTGGTGCGGGAAACGGCGCGCGCAGTGAAATCGGATATAAACTTAAACCTGACACGTTTGACGGCGCGGTTCCGTTGCGGGAGTTTTTCTCCCAATTTAATTTAATCGCGCGCGCGAATCAATGGGACGATGAGACCAAAACCGTAGCTTTGGCGTCGTGCTTAAGGGGAAAAGCGCGTTCCGTCTTAGAATCGGTAGAAAATTTAGAGAATTTGGATTACGAGGAACTAAAGTCGAAATTAGAACTACGTTTCGGTGAGGGGCAACTTTCGCAAAATTATTACACGCAGTTTACGAATAGAAGGCAGAGATTCGGGGAAGATTTCGCTACTTTCGGTCACGAATTGGAAAGGCTCTCTCGATTAGCTTCTCCGGAGTGTCCCTACGCGGTTCGAGACAAGATTGCGTGCGCTCAATTTGTTTCTTCTCTTTCGGACGGATTTGTTAGAAGGACTCTTCAGCTAGAAGGGATTACCTCGCTGAAGTTGGCCATAGAGAGGGCAAAGGCCGTCAAAATTATACAGGGAGGAAATTTTGAGAGAAGGAGGGATTTTGAGAAGCGATTTGAGAGGGAAGGATAGGGGCGTGAAGAGTTATGAAAAGAGAGACGGAGATGAAAAACTCGAAGAAAGGGGAAAGAAAGGTTATGGTTACGGGCGCAGAGACTGGAATGGAACAAAAGAGTGTTGGAATTGTGGAAAGGAGGGACATTTCCGGTTTGATTGTCCTGAAAGTAAGGGAAACTCGGTTTAGTTGCTCTCGGCGGGGGGAGAACAACGAAAGTGGATATTACCCCGAGTGTTAGTTGTTCTCAAACTTTTTCTGTTAATCGAATAAAGTCAAGTTCAAATTATTTTAGTTATAAAGGGATGTTGGATGGTAACAAGTGTTGTTTCAAGATAGATACGGGTTCGGACGTCTCGATTCTTAGTAGAAGAATGGTTAGAGAGGGCAAGCACATTATTCAGATTAAGGACAATTCTCTTAAATATCCTACTGGAGAGGTAGTACCCATCAAATTTAAGGTCATGGCTAAAGTTCTCTTGGGAAGGTATTTCGTGGAAATTCCCATGTATGTAATAGACATGGATGACGATTGTTTATTGGGTGTAGATTTCTTAAGGAAGATAAATTTAGAAAATGTTTTCGAATTTGCTTTCGTTTCTTCGGAGTTTGATAAAGAAAAGGTTCTGAGTTGTTCTCGAATCCAAGTTTCTTCCAAAAAAGCCCCATTCTTGAAAGAACTTTATACTAATAATTCCTCAAATTTAAATAAGGCTCAGAAAGAAATTTTTACGGATTTCTTAGAGGAGTATCAGGATGTATTTTCCGAGGAGATTGTTGCTGGGAATTGTGGAATCGTCGAATATCAATTTAGAAGATTCTTCTCCCATTAAGCAGGTACCTCGTCGAATTCCTTTACGAATGCGAGAGGAAGTGGATAAGATTATTGAGGAAATGAGGAAGCAAGGGGTCATAGAAGAGTCGCAAAGTCCATGGGTTTCTCCTGCTGTTTTGGTAAGGAAAAAAGATGGAACGTTGAGATTTTGCGTCGATTATAGGATGGTCAATGCAATAACTAAAAAAGATTTGTTTCCCTTGCCTAGAATAGATGACATTTTCGATCAGCTTTCGGGTAACTTTTGGTTTTGCACTTTGGATCTTAAAAGTGGTTATTGGCAGGTAAAGATTCGTCTTGAGGATAGAGAAAAGACTGCCTTTTCTATTGGACGTGGATTATGGCAATTCACTGTAATGCCTTTTGGGCTGTGTAATGCCCCCGCTACCTTTGAGCGTTTAATGGAAAAAGTATTGCGAGGATTATTGTATAAAATTTGTTTGGTTTATTTGAACGATGTAATAATTTTCGGTAAAGATTTTAATGAAATGTTGGAGAATTTAAAGAAAGTGCTCTCACGGCTACGTTCTGTTAATCTTAAAGTAAATCCTAAAAAGTGCATTCTCTTTGCGAAAGAAGTAAAATATTTGGGACATATAGTCTCTTCGGGAGGTGTTACTACAGATCCGGAAAAGATCTCTGCTGTGAAGGATTGGCCGATTCCACATAACAAGAAGCAGCTTCGAAGTTTCCTAGGGTTTTGCTCATATTATCGGAAATTTGTAAAAGGGTTTTCTTCTTTGGCCAAACCTTTATATGCTCTAACAGAGAATCAGGCCAAATTTTCTTGGGAAGTGTCAAAGTGCATTTTTAGAGTTGAAACGAGTGTTATCTTCTTCTCCAATGTTATCCTTCCCGAGTGGGGACGGAGAATTTATTTTGGACACTGACGCCTCGAATATTGGAATTGGCGCAGTCCTTTCACAAAAGCAAGAAGGAGTAGAAAAAGTCATTGCTTACTTCAGTCGTGTACTTAGTAAGTCTGAGAGGAATTATTGCGTTACTCGTCGAGAACTCTTGGCGATAGTTGATTCTATTAAATTTTTCCGGCATTATCTTTTGGGGCGGAAGTTCTTGATCCGTACGGATCATGTTTCTCTTAGGTGGTTGATGTCCTTCAAAGATTTAGAAGGGCAATTGGCGCGTTGGCTGGAGAGACTCCAGCAATATGAGTTCGAGATTATTCATCGCAAAGGCTTGATTCATAGGAATACCGATGGGCTTTCTAGACGACAATGTGAATCATTTAGTTGCGAATATTGTGCCAAGGTGGAGAGGAGGCAGATGGAAGAATCAAGAAAATCAGTCGCTCGTATTATTCTTATAGGAGAAACTCTTCAAGATTGGCGCAAGGAACAAATAGAGGACGCTAGCATTGCTTTTATTTACCGCGGAAAGAAAGCGGGAATACGTCCGTCTCGTTTGGAAATACCCGCTAGAGATGTCTCCGCCCGGATATATTGGTCCTATTGGGATACTTTGAGTTTAAAGGATGGAGTTCTTTATAAGAGGTGGGAAGCACCGAATCTTAAGTCGAGCATTTTTCAGCTTATTGTTCCTCGAAGCCGTGTTAACCAGATTCTAGAGAAGGCGCATGATTCTTTTTCTGGAGGTCACTTTGGGACACTCGAAAAAATCCGAAAGCGGTTTTATTGGGCCACTTGTAAACAAGATGTGGAGGAATGGTGCAAAACTTGCAAAGTTTGCGTGTCCAAGAAAGGCCCTTTGGGGAAGGGGAAGTCCCCATTACAAATTTATAATGTTGGGGCACCGTTCGAAAGATTACAAATGGATATTCTTGGCCCTCTTCCTACTACTTCTTCCGGAAATAGGTATCTCCTCGTCATCGTTGACTGTTTCACCAAATGGGTAGAAGCTTTTCCTCTCAGGAATATTAGGGCAAGTACAGTGGCAGAAGTCTTCGTTAATGCAAGCTTGTTGTGCGGCGGAAATCGACAGCCATTGCGACACTTAGCCGTCAGCGCTAATTCTGAATATTGACAAATCCACCTGAGGTGGCATTCCGAGCACCAGGTCACCAAGCCTCTTGCTTCACTGACCTGCTCCCAAACCAAAAGCGCTGACAGCTGAGTCGGCAATGAGGAAATAGAGCACAACCGATAAAAAGCCCGCCTTTCGGAGAAGCGGCGGGCAGTACCGAACCGAAGAGTGAACCGCGCACGACCGTGTTAGTTATTACGAATTGATACAAGTTATTACGATAGTTATTACGCCCGCAAGTCAGGGCAGTGAATTTAAGGACATATTGTAATCTGAAATATCTTTATTAAACGAATTTAATACAAGACTCTCGCGAGTGTTTCTCCCTCCATCCGGCGGATCCCAAAGAATCCTGTGCCTATCCCGAGACTCGAGGTACGGCACAACAAATTGGTGGCAGCGGTGGGATCTGCCAACCGGAAGAGAAGACATCCTGCCAGAGTTACGTCTGAAAACGGGAACGGATCAGTAAAAGGCGGTCAAACTCCACGGAGAGAAATAGCCAGCCAGATCCCGAGTGAGCAAACGACGGTAGCAGCCCCGAGTGTTATCAGCGACACCGGAGAGGCCCCGACCTACCGCACGAACTCGCCAGCCCGAAGCAGCGACTCAGGGACGCACCGAGCCGGCGAAACAGCGCAGCAGAGACGCAGCCAAGCAGAGGCGACCCGAAGCAGCGAGGCGGCCCTGCCGGACATCGACATCGCAGCCGAACGGAAGCGCCGAAAAAGCCTTCGCGATTTCAGGAGTCACCTCTGTTAGAACGATAAATGTCGGACGACCAGTCCCGACAAACCCCTGTCAGCAACGCGTCATTCGTGCTCAGCGAGCGCGCGCAGCAAGCAATTGAACACACCATGCGCTACGCGGCCGTACTGTAAGTCCGACTCTCTTTGTAAGCCGATCACGGCACGCGCCGCGAACCAATTGTAAATTGCGAGCGTCTCAACCGCGAACGCGAATCACAGCCGTCAGAGCCCCCGTCGGGCCACACGACACACGGACCGCAACGCGTTAAATAGCGTACGCAGAAACTTAGACGCGCAATTAGCTGACGACAATACGCCAGTGCTCGACCTACATCCGAACGTCGTGTTAGAGCGCGAATTCGCATTTTTAGACACCAGCCTTTGCGACGCGAACGAAAACCCGCGAAATAGGACAACTAACGAAAGCGGAGACGAAAACAGAGACAATCACGACAGTGACGCACACATACTGCCCCCGACCGAAGACGACGTACGATCGGATACTTCGGCCGACACTCAGAGCGAGAATCTCGGGAGAGGAGCATTCTCGCTCACGTCGTACGATAGCGACATATTCGACCCCGCGGAAGAAGACCATACACCGCGAGCAAATAAAATGAGCCAGCAACGAGCTGCAACGGGCATTTCCCCGCGCGTGGATATAACGCCCGCTCAGATAAGCGAGGAGATAAATCGGCTGGGACAGGAAGCCCAGCACCCGCACGAAACGGGCCAACGCCGAAACCCCGAGCCGGCACAAGCGGGCTCAGACGCCCGGGACGCCGTGCTCAACGATGTCCTAAACCTAATGCGCGACATGCAGGCGCGCATGGACCGCGCGGAGACTGCAGAATTCGACCGCTCCGTCGAGATGCTCCGCGCGATCCGCGAATTACAGGGCCGAATGAGTCGGATAGAATCCGGTACTTATGATCGCCCCGCCGAAGTAGGGCGCCGCGTACGCAGCCAGGGCCCACTAGACGTGACGTACGGGCGGACAAATAACGACGTCCGTAACCAGCCAGGGCACAACATCGGGTTCCTCAGCCTGAAGGAGGCCCGAAATATGATTCCCGAGATAAACGGAGAATCGAGAGAGCGCGTCCGCGAATTCATCAGCGCGAGTAATTACGCAATGAAAAACATACAGCCCGCGGACGAAACCATGCTCCTAGAGGCAATACTCTGCACAAAATTTAAAGGCAAAGCCATGACCGACTTCGACACGCGCGATATTCGCGATTTCGAACAGCTGAAACGAGAGCTCGAAACAGAATATCTAGGAAAGCGCGGTATGACCCACCTGCAGCTGGAATTCAATTCCCTGAAACAGAAACCGGGAGAGCAAGCGCAGGAATTCGGGCGTCGAGTCGAGAAGCTCGCGAGAGAACTGTACGAGGCCATGGAAGAAGGCCAAGGACACTCGCAAGAGCAGCAAAAGGCGATACTGGAAAGTATAAAAATGCAAGCGTTGCATAACTTCCAGATCGGGCTGCATGATGATATTAAGATGCTGGTCCGAGCACAGCGATATCAAAGCCTACAAGAGGCAATAACCGGCGCCAACGCCGAGGAAAAGGTTAGAGGCCCCTCCCCGCGGCACGGACAACCGGGAAACCGAAGCAAAACTAACTTTGACACGGAAAACGCTCGATACCCGGGGATTGAGGCGATACAGTGCCACAAATGTGGAGAAACAGGCCATTACGGGCGAGATTGCCGTACGAGCCGACATGCAAATAGATTCTCGTTGCCGAAAGCGGATAAGCCCGGCGGGATAAATACGATCGAGTGCACCTATTGCAGAAAGATCGGACATAAACGAAAAGAGTGTTGGTCGCTGAACGGACGACCCAACACGGAACGATCAAGCCGATCAAGAACGGACGCCACTAAAAAGGCGCCAGTAAATGGTTTAAAAGCAAGAAGGAAAAAATCGCGAGAAACAAGCGATGAATCCCCCTCCAGTAGCAGCAGCGAAGAAGACGAGAGACCAAGGAAGAATAAGACACGAGCCGCCGAGGAGTATCAAGTGGCACAGATAACGGGAAAACACAACATACATACCTTAAACCTGATAACACTGCCGATTCAAGAGGCCAGGAAAGGCAAGACGAATTTCTTATTAGATTCAGGAGCGATCCTGACGCTAATCAAAGTAGGAAGTCTAAAAGGCGATACTATGGTGCGAGAAAAACGCCTGACGCTGATCGGAGTGACGGGACACAAGATCCACACTCTCGGAAAAGTAAAAGCAACCATAGACCTTGGAAGCCAGAAAATACGCCATACCATGTACGTGGTAGAGGACGAGTTCCCGATCGACCATGAGGGGATACTGGGGAATGATTTCCTCACAAAGCGCAAAGTCGCTATCTCACACGCCACAAAGCAGGTACACATCGGAAGAGCTACCTTTAAACTCCGACCAGATAAGAAGGTAAACTCACCACCCCGCAGCAGAGTAAGTAACGGAAAAAGTAAAGAACCTACACCAAGAATATTCATCGGACATTGTTTAATGGAGCCAACAGATTTCGAACGCCCGATAAGCATGTCTAACGGCGTGAAAAAATTAGTAGAGGCACCCACACCGCGCGTAACTCTAAGAGAGAAGCCGGTAAGTGACACAACCGACGTACTCACGTTACAAGCGACCGAGAAACGCGAATCCATTTCAGCACAATTCAAAAAGTTATATACGCAATTGCAAACTAAACATTTAAATAACAAAGAGCGAAAAGCATTAGAAAAAATTTGCAATGCATTTTATTCAAAAGAAGATAAGCTGAGCGCGACGGCGGACGCGTCAAATTTCGCCACCGGAGCCGTACGTTTCCAGGGGCCAAAAGGCCAAGTTCAGCCGAACAGCCACGTCAGCAAAAAATTAAGCAAGGCAAAACAACAACTCGACAAGAAGAATAACAAGGACACGTTTAAAATAGGTGACAAAGTACTATTATACGAGACAGTGCGACGCGGACGATTGAAAAAACTCGAATCACAATGGACCGGACCGTACGTGATCCACGAAAAGCATAGCGAAGCGACATATATTATTAAAGTAAAACGACAAATGTTACGTGTAGACGCCAACCGTCTTAAAGCATTTATAAAGAAATAAAGGCTACTGCCACTCGAAACATTAGTATCGGAATTAAGAGAAGCGACAACCCACCTACCCCAATTACGAAAATTGTGCGAGTAAACCCCCCCGCCGATGTACGACTATAAAAATGTATTCATAATCCCCAAAACCTCACATACTCTATTGGCCATTAATAAAGAAAACCGAAATTACCTAACACTAAAAGACAACGACTTGGATAAATGTACGAAATCGGACACAACATTCGTATGCGATATAAATTACCCCACATATTTTATAACAGCGCACGCACCATGTGAGGTGCAGATTTAATAAGAATGTATAATATATCCCGTGGGCTCCGTGTCCATAGTTGTAATTATTATAGGAATTATGGTAACAGTCATATGGATAGTAAAGAAAAGAACCAAGAACAACACGCGATGCGATTTCCGCAGACAACCAGGAAAGTAAATAAAAGAGTGTAACCTCCATGGAAAGAGAAAAAGGTAACGAAAAACTGCCTCAGTTTTTCTTTTCCCACGGGGGGAGAGATGTTGTGCGGCGGAAATCGACAGCCATTGCGACACTTAGCCGTCAGCGCTAATTCTGAATATTGACAAATCCACCTGAGGTGGCATTCCGAGCACCAGGTCACCAAGCCTCTTGCTTCACTGACCTGCTCCCAAAACCAAAAGCGCTGACAGCTGAGTCGGCAATGAGGAAATAGAGCACAACCGATAAAAAGCCCGCCTTTCGGAGAAGCGGCGGGCAGTACCGAACCGAAGAGTGAACCGCGCACGACCGTGTTAGTTATTACGAATTGATACAAGTTATTACGATAGTTATTACGCCCGCAAGTCAGGGCAGTGAATTTAAGGACATATTGTAATCTGAAATATCTTTATTAAACGAATTTGATACAAGACTCTCGCGAGTGTTTCTCCCTCCATCCGGCGGATCCCAAAGAATCCTGTGCCTATCCCGAGACTCGAGGTACGGCACAACACAAGTCATTTCTAGACACGGAGTCCCTTTGGAGGTCCATACGGATCAGGGAAAGAATTTTGAATCCAAACTTTTTGCAGAATTGATGAATCTCCTTGGAATTAGGAAAACCAGAACAACTGCTCTGCATCCGCAATCGGATAGACAAGTTGAGCGGCAGCATCAGACTATTATTAATTATTTGGCGAAGTATATTTCTGAGAATCAGAAAGATTGGGATCGTTGGGTCCCTATGTTTTTATTGGCTTACAGATCTTCTAAACACGAGACTACTGGAGTAACTCCCGCCGAGCTGTATTTTGCCCGAGATCTTAGGTTGCCGTTAGATCTGCTTTTAGGAAGTCCTCCAAGGGGAGGATCTCAATCGGTTGGAGGTTTCATTGGGAATTTAAAGGAGAAATTGGACAGGATCCATTCCAACGTTAGAGAACGTATGGATGTAAAGTCTTCACGAGCAAAGTCCTGGTATGATCGAAAGGCCAGGCAAACTCTTTTTCAAGAAGGGGAAAAAGTTTGGTTCTACAATCCTCGAAGAATGAAAGGTAGGGCCCCTAAATTGCAGAGCAATTGCATGGGAAGGACCTTACTTAATAGTGAAGAAGTTGAATGATGTCGTCTATTGTATTCAAAGGTCTGTGAGACATAAGAAGAAAGTTGTGCATGCGGATAGGTTGGCTTCCTTTTCCGAGAGACAATAGAGTTTGATAGGGAACAGGACTTGTTATAGACTAAATTGGGTTTGATAATTTGTGGAGTAGATTAAAATTACGGTAGAAATTAAGATTGTTGTGTTGCGTTGTTTACTACGTTGGTTACTACGCGTGTTATTTTGTTCTTAGAAATTTACGGAAGCTGAAGCGGTCGTAACTCCTCGCCGAGTTGGATATCTTGGGAGCTGGCTTATTGCTGAACCTGATACCGGCGAAGGAGAAGTTATGAAGCCAGAAGACTGCCTCTCTCACGGCTGTTTGATCCGTGGTTTTTCCGTGAGACATAGGGCAAATGCCGAGGCAGGGACTTGGGGAGTCTTTCGAGACGTTGGGTCCACGGTAAGCTTCCCCCCCCCTTGTCTGAAGATTTAGAAGAGGAGCAGCGACGACTTCGGGAGCTGAGAAGAGGCCTGTGTTGGGAAGCGAGATCTCCTGCGAGGGAACTTTTGAGGGGTCGCCCTGGAGTCAGCAGGGAGGAGAGCATCTCCCGGAGGATGTCGATTGGGGACTCGCTCCATGAGGAAGAGGACATGGGAACATGGTCCTGGACTTCCGGAGTACAGATGGAACCGAGAAAAGGACGGTGCCCGGTAACCTGTGGCAGCAGCCCAGGGTAGAGCAGGAGGCCGTCCCGGTACCCTGGAATCGTACGCTAAAGTTCGCCCAGTCAGGAGACTGCCCTTCCGGATTGTCGGGACGACAATCTGAAGAGGGGGGGCAGTGTTGCGCCCGTGCCGAGACACCCGTACTGTGGGCTGAAATTGGCCCCGCTCCGCAGAAGCTTTAAGCCGTAGCGCGTCCCTTGACAACGGGGACGCATATAATTATTGATTGATTTACTGCCTGTCAGATTGATCTGGTGACCCGTTTCGTTCGGACCGGTTTCCCAGAACTCTTTATTGTATTCCGTTCTGAGCCTGAATAAACCCGAGTTCTTATTTAATAACGAGAGTGGTTATTTCTGCGATCTCGGAAGTACGCGGACGCGTCCGCGAGTGCGCGCGACTCGAAGAACGAACGGAGCGTAACAATATATATATATATATATATATATATATATATATATATATCATTATTCATGGCTATAGCTGCCTATATACACATATTTCCATTTTATTGATGAAAATGTGAACTAAATATTTTATGAAAACGGTTGTGACAACAGATTATGGCAACTTTTATGGTAATTAGTATGCTACAACCTTTCCGCTCGTTTGCGCAGGCAGTCGTCTGCATAATGCTTTTAAGTTGCTCTAAATTACTATTGTACCGGTGCAGTGAAAGCAATATGATGACAACTGAAAAGAAACTTATGCCAAACAACTATTTCCTTTCTTATGCCAAGGAACGCTATCTGGGGCACAGACCGTCTATATCTGTATATTTATAAACATTAAATCTTATACATTTTATCATTTTAATAGGAAACAATATGGCGCTGAATCACGTGATTTAGCCAATCAGACCATCTCCTTCAATGTCGCTTCTCTAATATCTAGAACGGTTTTAGGACATAATCCCCCCCGAACATATTCTCTCCGGACATAATCCCCCTGTACACCAATTCCCCCCGGACATTCTCCCCAGACAAACTCATGGATGAAATCGCATCCCTTTGTATACAAATTTCCCCGGAAAAAAACTTCATAGCATATTACGACAGCAAAATATATATTTCAATGGCAAACACTACCAATAGCGAAACTAAAAAAAAAAAAAACAGGCAATAATTGTACAATACAAATCGCAAGCTAGAGCAAAAAATTCTGAGCAGCGCCTCAAAAATAAAGAAGAATTTCCGTTTCTTCGGAACATTGAACGACATTCTTCAGACGAACATCTAGATCACGGTACTTCTTTTTTCGCTTCGACGGCTCAGAATTACCTTGCTCAATTTCGTATTCTATAAGAGACTAGCAATTAAGACTTCAACAAATTAACAAATTTATATACCGACAAATTGCATGCTTGTATCTTTGCATTAAAAACGTGATGCCAACCCTCAACGGTATTATAATTTATTCGAGCAGCATCACTGAGTACCGACTGATAATGATTCCACAATTCAACGCTAAATGCCGGATCACGCCTCCGATTACCACGCCGGCCAATTAATCCCCCCACCCACGTGCTTTCGAAATAATGTATAAATACTTTCAATTTATCGATGTTCGGCAAATAATACGGACAATTCACGAGCGCATCGAAACCTGCACGAATTTTGTCTTCTGGCACAAATACTAACGCGCAAAGCATTCGAACATTAATTGCAAAGTAGCTGTCGTCATAATAGTCTTGTTGCAGTCCTACTGCCACTATCTTCCGCCATATACATTGAGAAAAATGAAAAAAAAATCCACTGACGCAACTGCGGGAAACACGCTCGACTGCAGCTATAAACAATTCAAAATCGACAACTACCTTTGACGGTGAAAGCTCTGGCATTAATGTTTTCCACGATTCCAAAATTTTCCTGCGACAGCATAAAATGTAAACTAAGGATAATACTTTACCATTCACGAGACCGTGAAGAGTGTACAATTGATCAAAAATACAAGGAACTGCCTTGAAAGTACCATCGCAAATCATGTGTTACACGCCTTAAGAACTGTTAGATTTGCCTTCGTAGCAAAAACAAAGATGCGATCATCGTCCGCAGAATCAAAAATAAAAAATTTCTTGTTTTTCTCTGTAACAATACTCCGCAGGTATTGTATATGTGGCCGAATGTAGGCCCGTGGGCGGAGGAAGGAGGCAGGAGAATAACTGTACACCGCCCGCACTTGTAATAGTAAATATAGTGTATTTAATAAACGAGCCGTATAGGACTGTAATGTGTCCTCGAGCGGGCTGTAACTTCTTCTGTACAACGACCGAGAAGAAGTGGTCACGTGCCCCTGCTGACTGCAACGCCACTTACGGTATAGCCAATCACAAGCTTGCTACGCGCACGCTACCTACGCACGACCTACGCGCTACACTCTGTCTGCGCGCGTATTACAAACTACCCCAACAGCAGGGATGACAAAATCACCGCAGATGTAGGATTCTCTGGCAAAGGATTAAACTCGGCTCGCTCGGCTCGCACACAGCGAACAGATCGAGATAGCCTTTCCGCATAAGGTATATAGTCGCCTGGCAGCCGATGTTGACACTTCAGCCACAACCGACGAGATAATAGAGGACGTTGACAACTCGTCTTTGCTTTTTTCCGCATTTGCGCTCTCACAGATCGGACTTCGATTAACGCTTTATTAGGCGCATGATTGTGGTCAGTTTTTCATGCAATATGATTCCTGCAGCACAATCCACAGTATTACAAGCAAGGAAATAAAACGGGTTTTTACCCGCAACTACCATAAAAGAACGAAAATATTACATATCAGTTCGCATTATCGACGATGTGTCACACAATCCATGGCAAGACTTCTTGTACAAGACACATCTCCAGATAACTTTATCGGCTCCATCCGCGTGCTTATTATACTAATATAAATCCTTTATGAACTAAAAGCATACCAACTTTTTTACTTTTCAACAATTTTAGCGGCATGACGACGCACGAACAAACAAACAATTACACAGACAATCAAAAACCGTTCGCACAGCAGACAGCCACAATATACAACACGAACGGATGAGCAGGACGACACTGATTAGTCCGCCGTTATCCAGCAATAGAAAATATATCGAAACAGTAAACATCCCGTTTAATTCGAAACATAATTCAAACTTCAACGGCTGAATTACGCCGAATATACACGCAAAGGTGATTTTGCAGGCATCAAAGAGATTACGTCCGAGAAGATAGTACGACACAGATAATTTATGCCGAGGAGATAATCTTCGTTAAGTGTCAATTGACAGCCCTTATTATTATTATTAATCGAGTATTGATAATATAGTACTATAATTTACTCCGTGAACATATATGCACACACATACATAAAGAATAGATTTTTTTTTAGATTTATGTTTCTTTAAATTTAATTCTTAATTATTTTTCAATTCATTAAATAAATTCTTTATTTTGTCAGGTTGCGTCTTTAGGCGTTCTCATGCATGCTGTTAACGTTATTATATTAATATTATATTATGTTAAATATACGAATTTTATATTAATAATTATTGTACATTAATTGTAATTGCATTATTATTTTTAATATATTTATCAGTTATTATCAATACACGATTTTTGAACGCTATAAAGATATGTTATATAGGAGTATAAGCAACAAGGAAGCGTCAGAATCAAAGGATCGCCACTAGTCCGTTCGATCATCGATGTCAAGCGATGTTAGGTGCGGTACTGACTCGGATGGGTGACCGCGCTGTGTACCCTTACGGAAAAATACACTCAACTGTTGGTGTTTAACCGTTAAAAAAACACCAAAGAAAAACCCTTAAAGTTGGATGTGATTTTTGGATCACCAATTGAAGGTTAATCTTCAAATGATGGTTAACCTTCAATTGGCGGTCCGAAATCACACCCAACTTTAAGGGTTTTTCTTTGGTGTTTTTTAACAGTTAACACCAAAAG
This sequence comes from Temnothorax rugatulus, assembly GCA_035220575.1. NCBI lineage: Eukaryota > Metazoa > Arthropoda > Insecta > Hymenoptera > Formicidae > Temnothorax > Temnothorax rugatulus. The sequence goes on along the minus strand of JASTWL010000652.1, from coordinate 14,604 downwards.
TTGAGTGTATTTTTCCATAAGGGCAGTTACGATAACTTTGGCCTCTCGAAATGTAAGTGATTTTCGAAACGCCATTTTTAGCGAGAAACACGGAAAAAATAATAAAAAAGTTTCCAACCAATAGATACCAAAGTAATAAGGGCCAAAGCACATAACATGGCGTAGCGATATACGACGGTCGTAGTCGCCGACCTGACAGATCAGTATACGCCAAAGCTTGTCTTACGTCCACGACTACGACTGTCATATGTGCTTTGGCCCTACCCTTATGGAAAAATACACTCAACTTTTGGTGTTAACCGTTAAAAAAACACCAAAGAAAAACCCTGTTTTTTTAACGGTTAAACACCAACAGTTGAGTGTATTTTTCCGTAAGGGTACAGCGCGGTCACCCATCCGAGTCAGTACCGCACCTAACATCGCTTGACATCGATGATCGAACGGACTAGTGGCGATCCTTTGATTCTGACGCTTCCTTGTTGCTTATACTCCTATATAACATATCTTTATAGCGTTCAAAAATCGTGCATTGATAATAACTGGTAAATATTAAAAATAATAATGCAATTACAATTAATGTACAATAATTATTAATTCGTATATTTAACATAATATAATATTAATATAATAACGTTAACAGCATGCATGAGAACGCCTAAAGCTACCGGACAAAATAAAGAATTTATTTAATGAATTGAAAAATAATTAAGAATCAAATTTAAAGAAACATAAATCTAAAATAAAATCTATTCTTTATGTATGTGTATGCATATATGTTCACGGAGTAAATTATAGTACTATATTATTAATACTCGATTAATAATAATAATAAGGGCCGTCAATTGACACTTAACACGAAGATTAACACAATAACATTTAAACGACACCCAACGATAAAGGGATCATGGTGACACTGATTAAATCGACATAGAACATTAAAGGTTAACACCCTGTTAACACCAAACCAACATCCAACGATGAGGATCAATCTCCAACCTACACTAAACATTAAGGCTTAATCCCCAACCTACACTTATCATTGAGAATAAACTCCCAATATACACTCATCATTGAGGATTAAACCCACAACTTACCTAAACCTTAATGGTCAACACTCAATCTACACCTAAATTTAAGAGTTGACACTTAACTTTGATGGCAAACACTAAACTTACGCCCAAATTTGAGTGTCAACTCGCGTAAGTTTAGTGTTAACACTTAACTTTGGGTGTTAACCATCGAAGTTGAGTGTACTTTTTCAAAAGGGTAACTAACGAAAGAAAAAATAAAAATTATTCAAGCACCACTTTCAATTTTTTCTTGAAAGTATACATATAGGCGGGGCAGGGACTACGCCCCTCTCCCGCAAGCAGGGATGGATAAGGGTGGACTTGTGTTCGCATAGAAAATTGAAAACCCGAACCGACCTTGTTTCGCCCTGTAAGCAGGGATGGGGTGGGATGGACCTCGCTACACGTGGGTGGTTCTCTGGACAGCATTATACAATGCAGGTTTTCAACTTTTAACCGGAGGAATTTGTATACAGGAGGATTTCGTCCGGGGTGAGTTTATCTGGGGAGAATATGTCCATGAAGGGGAGGGGGGATTCGTGTGGAAGGGGATTTTGTCCGGAGGAGTTTTGTCCAGAAGAAGGTTCACTGATTAAGGTCACCATCTAGGACTCTATAATGTACTTATACGAAATAAAACTAAAATCATGACCTCAACAACATATGTCAAGATCAAAGCCATTGAAGCTGACTCCAATTAGAAGCGCCCGTATAACAAATAAGACCCGCAACAAGTTAAATAATTAAGGCCGGTACTTATAGTCAGATCTTACATTTAAGATCGTCTTAAGTCCGGTCAAAAGCAGTCTTAAGACTCCGTTCAGCTAATGAAATGACCGTATTAGCATCTTAAGACATTACTTAAGACGGTCTTGAAATAAGATTCGACTATGAATACCGCCCTAAATGTGTTAAAATTTTGAGAAAGCTTTGCAATAAAGCTTGCTTAGACAAATTTTCTACTGCATTTTTGTTTGTTTTTGTCCTGTCAAAAAATTTCAAATAATTAATTATTTCTGCTATTCTTGGGCTAGATCTTTGTAGCCTTTTATGTGTGAATTTATATATTTTTTATTACTCAGCAAACTGTGCATCGATTATTTGTCGGCCTTGAAATACAGTCTTGGAATAGTAAATTCATAATTACATTCAGAATTATATTCATAATGGAATAGTGAATTCATAATTATATTTACAACAGTTAAAAAGATCCAGCTCAACCGAAAATGGCACTTCTCTGTATTTAATTGTGAATTAGTTTTGTTATAATGCAAATATTAGCAATAAAAGCTTGCTATTTCGCGTCAAGAAAGTATTGCAATTTATGCAATATTAGTTAGATAACGATGCACATAAATGAAAAAAAAAGAATGGTAAAGCAAAAGAAATAATAAAGGAGGGAGGAGAGGAAAATAAGATAAAGCGAGAAAATTAGGCAAATTAAAAAGTGTATGCGTATAATCGAATAAAAAAATTGTTACAAAGAAACTATTTATAAAAATTTTTAATACACATAGGAGTGAAGATCCTGATGCCGAGGATGTAGGACACAAATGGACATTGTCAGCATTACTCAGGCACTTACGCTCGATGGGTCAAGATACGGAATCGCTTATGCAGCGAATAGAAGATATTATTATAAAGTCAATTCTCGCCACTGCATCTGGAATTGTCAGCGGTTTAAAACAATTCGTGAAACATCCCGAGACGTGTTTTGGTAATAATTTATTTTGAATAGCGTCTTCGATGTTTTAACGCAGTATATAAATACAATATGAAATGTGACTCATATGCACAAATACGATTACAAAAAAATTATTTTTAATAAGTAATATCAACGGAAAAAAACGATTGTTTTGTCAATAAGTGTTTGATATTATAAATTTAATATTATAAAAAATAAAAATTTATAATACTTTATATCACGCGTATGCGTTTTATTACAGAATTATTTGGCTTCGATATACTGATCGATGATACGCTGAAGCCATGGCTGCTGGAAGTAAATTTAACTCCCTCATTGGGATGCGATTCACCCCTAGATGTTAGACTCAAGTCAGCTTTAATAGCGGACTTATTTACTCTCATCGGCATAGCTGCTGTCGATCCAATCTTGCGCTCTCAAAATTTAAACCGTGCTGTAAATTACAATAAAAAGATAACTAGTGTAAGCTATCTCACTTTATATGTCTCTTAAATTATTCATATTCTTTATCTTTTATCTATATAGAATATATTCATTGAATACTGAATTCTTTATTAACCTTAAGATTATATTTATTTGTATATTCGAATTGTAGATACCTATGTGTTAAGGTCGTTCTCTGGAAAATCGGTTTTCTCTAGATTTTCTTGAAACTGTGAATATACGTTAATTTAGGTGTGCTTTGTGCGATGGTATAAATTTCAATACCTCTTGCGGTATTAGAAATCGAGATACTGAGTTTCAAAGTTTCAACTTTTAACATGTAATTCCTATTCCGAGCTATTGTAAAAGAGACATTATAATGAATTGTGAAAAAAGTTTTCTCTAAATGTTTTTGAAAAATTAGTATATAATGCTCCATAAAAATAGAAATAATATGCAATTAAGTGTCAATACCCTTGCGGTACTCGTTTTCGAGAAATACTTATGTAAAGTACGCGATTTCATGAATTTTTCGCTCGGTTCAGAGTGACAGAAGAGGAGAGGCGTCAGTTACTTGGCAACGCCGCATGAGTTCTCACGCGTGAAGTTAACTTCTTATTTTTTAGATGTTATTATATGTAATATTTTGTATATAAACAATTAACTTCAGTAAAATAAATTTTCTTTTTAAGCATGAATACAAGTTGAGCATGACTGGAGCCGGAGAACGTCCTTAAAAAATTAATAATGTTCTATTTCTCACAGAAATGAGGGAACAAAATATTTTTATTTAATCCCAAAATAGATAAAAGATAAACATATTTATTTGGAAACAAATAAAAGTGTTGTATTAAATAAATAATATAATTATTTCATTAATTCATTATTAAAGTTTGACATATTTTCTTTGTCTTGCAAGTTATTAAAAACATTAACTATAAGAACAATTAGCAGATTGCGAGCAAATGGTTTTCTTGTTTTAGTACAGAAGAGTGCAGTCTGCAGAAACATTGCCTCAAGGCAAGAAGAATATTAATAGAAATAATAAAAGCAAAGCAGGTTTAAGCTCAGAGCAACAACGAATAGTGGCGTCTGCAAAAGCGCAGTTCGAGAGAAGAGGCGGATTTGTTAGAATATTTCCAAGTCCGAAATCTTGGGTGCTCTACTCGCAATACTTGGGTAAATATAATTTACTCTCGTGGTAATACATTCAGTGCGGGAAAGTATCGAGGCATTTTGCGAAACCACCTGCAATCTCTAATAGTTGACTTATTATCAATTCTGTCTTAGATCCAATTACAGGTGCACCAATGATATCGGATCCGCTTGGTCCAAGGAGATTACCGCAACATATTAATACCAATCATAATTTGATGTTGCATGAACAATTGTTTCCTGCAGCCAACCGCGTTACCGGCTACATTATTCCAGAAGTGACATTAGACAGATTGTCTAGGTATGCTGCATCATAAATTTTTATTTCGCCTATATATATATGTGATAGACCCACTATAATTGAAGTTTTCTACATTTTTACTCATCACGAAACTTATTACTCTTTGTATAGGCAATCAAATTTGTTAATTTTTAACAGTACAATACATTTATCTCCGATGATTTTGATATCATGACCTTAATAATATCATGAGGTCATGATTAAGATCATGATCTGAATAATATCAAAATTATCGGAGGTGAATACATTACATTGAATATTTTTTCAAATTCTTTATAGACAAGCTTATATAAGAACCTATTATAAAAAGTTACGTATCATGTACGAAAACAACGAAAAAAAAACAAAAAATGAATATGATACTATACAAATAGATCACGATGCATTGCTATAGCTTTATTTATATAACTGTGATCACATAAAAGTTAATGATTGATTATTTTTTTATAGATATGAAAGATATGAAAGAGCATTGGTGAAGGGTCACAAGCAGAGCTTGGACAGAGGGAATAATAAAGAGAATTTAGATGTAGATATGCACAAGTATAAAAACCAAGTCATACAATCAATGCAGGAAGGCAATAAACTTAGGTTTGTTATTAAAATTCATATGAGGAATGTCAATTATTCAAGTATTATGTATATCGCCAAATTAATTTATCTATTTTGTTATTCTTCTTCTTTTGTATACTCCTTTGTATAATCCTTTGAAAGTATTGAATCATACGAATGATATTCCAGTTCTGGTGAAGCGAGGAAAGCCTTTGGTTTATATCTAGGTTACATATTACGGAAAATATCACAGCCTAATGCAGATCCGGGATGTTGCGATCTTGTTATGAAATTTCTTCAACATTCATCCTGCAGTTTGAGAACGCCATTTTTATTTACGGTACGTATAAGCTGTTTATATCTTGCTATACGTTGAACAAAATTGTTTTCCAAAAAAATTATTTAAGGTCCCTTATGAAAAAGTACACTCAACTTCGATGGTTAACACCCAAAGTTAAGTGTTAACACTAAACTTACGCGAGTTGACACTCAAAATTTGGGCGTAAGTTTAGTGTTTGTCATCAAAGTTAAGTGTCAACTCTTAAATTTAGGTGTAGATTGAGTGTTGACCATTAAGGTTTAGGTAAGTTGTGGGTTTAATCCTCAATGATGAGTGTATATTGGGAGTTTATTCTCAATGATAAGTGTAGGTTGGGGATTAAGCCTTAATGTTTAGTGTAGGTTGGAGATTGATCCTCATCGTTGGATGTTGGTTTGGTGTTAACAGGGTGTTAACCTTTAATGTTCTATGTCGATTTAATCAGTGTCGCCATGATCCCTTTATCGTTGGGTGTCGTTTGAATGTTATTGTGTTAATCTCTGTATTAAGTGTCAATTGACGGCCCTTATTATTATTATTAATCGAGTATTGATAATATAGTACTATAATTTACTCCGTGAACATATATGCATACACATACATAAAGAATAGATTTTTTTTAGATTTATGTTTCTTTAAATTTGATTCTTAATTATTTTTCAATTCATTAAATAAATTCTTTATTTTGTCCGGTAGCGTCTTTAGGCGTTCCCATGCATGCTGTTAACGTTATTATATTAATATTATATTATGTTAAATATACGAATTTTATATTAATAATTATTGTACATTAATTGTAACATGCATTATTATTTTTAATATTTACCAGTTATTATCAATGCACGATTTTTGAACGCTATAAAGATATGTTATATAGGAGTATAAGCAACAAGGAAGCGTCAGAATCAAAGGATTGCCACTAGTCCGTTCGATCATCGATGTCAAGCGATGTTAGGTGCGGTACTGACTCGGATGGGTGACCGCGCTGTACCCTTACGGAAAAATACACTCAACTGTTGGTGTTTAACCGTTAAAAAAACACCAAAGAAAAACCCTTAAAGTTGGGTGTGATTTTTGGATCACCAATTGAAGGTTAATCTTCAAATGATGGTTAACCTTCAATTGGCGGTCCGAAATCACACCCAACTTTAAGGGTTTTTCTTTGGTGTTTTTTTAACGGTTAACACCAAAAGTTGAGTGTATTTTTCCATAAGGGTAGATCATTTCTGATATTAAACGTTTGCTTAAAGACGGTTCTTGGTCTAATATTTCTACATCCTTCCAATTAAAATCATGATTATATTCTAATCTGTGATCAGTTAAAACCGAATGACCACCACCATTCCTTCTAACATGAGAATCATGTTCCTTAACTCTCGTTAACAGTTGTCTCTCCGTCTGACCGACATAGGATGCCTCACAATCCTTACAATTAATTTTATATACACGACTTTCCTATGCGATACGTCAGGAAGAGTATCTTTATGCACTCTGATATATCCGTAAATAAACTCCCAATATACACTCATCATTGAGGATTAAACCCACAACTTACCTAAACCTTAATGGTCAACACTCAATCTACACCTAAATTTAAGAGTTGACACTTAACTTTGATGACAAACACTAAACTTACGCCCAAATTTTGAGTGTCAACTCGCGTAAGTTTAGTGTTAACACTTAACTTTGGGTGTTAACCATCGAAGTTGAGTGTACTTTTTCATAAGGGTACATCAAAAGACAAAAAGACGGTTTGAATTTGCAGACGGATACGGAAAATTTACCAGAAACATATATAAATGTTATTGAGGGACTTGCAAAAATTTAATATTACATTGTTGGTATGCGCGACCTTACCTCTCTCCCTACCGTCGATAATATATGTCACATTTTCATGCGAACAACGGCGTGAGCGTACAATTTTTTCTATTTTTTAAGAAAACGATTGACCACCAAACGTTTTAATGACGATATTCGTGACCACCAAACGATTCCGCGTCGAATGAGCTATAATAAAGTTAAATTGGTTGAAAAATAAAAATTGTCCGGCTAACTTCACACCGGATATTTTATTTTTATTTTACAGGAAAACGACTAACTACCAAACGATCGGACTAGACTACCAAAGACCACCAAACGACCACCAATCGAATCCAGTTAATGAAAGTTCGATACGTTCAAGTTGTCCGGCTAACTTCACAGAGGTCTCCGCTGACCCGCCATTTTTGGCTCACTTTCATTTTTTCATTTATTCTTTCTAATTCTGTATCGCGTTGCATTTTGGCACTCAAGTCAGATAGTACAACCCTTTTATTTACTCTCATTTGATAAAAATTTATACATTGTTTTTGATTTTAAAGAAGTTTCAATTTTTCCACATCATAAATTCCTGTATGTTTTCTAATTTCCGCTAATTTTGAGATATTGGGCCATTTTTTTGTTCCTCGTTGGAGGAGGAAAATGCCTACCCCAAGTAGCAAAATGACGTCCAAATGACGGTAAATTTTGGTCACAAAATGACCAATCAGACGTCCTAAATAGGTCTCGTGAGACCCGAAAATGACGTCGATATGTCACATCCACACGACGTCATTTTCTGACGTCTTACTGACGGCCAATGTACGACATACCGGTTTCTAGAAATGTTTTTTTATGAAATTAAAATGTTAAAATGTCCATATGTTGATAAACGTTTATAAAAAAAAAAACGTTCTTTTTCTTTATCTAGGAAAAAAAACGCTTTTTTAACTGTTTCTTTACATATCGTGTGCATATAGCCGTTCTCTCAAGGCGGTCACCCATCCTAGTACAGTACCGCGCCCGTGTTGCTTGACTTCGATGATCCAGTGGACAGTGACGATCTTCTGACCCTAATGTTTCCTTATTAACTGTACTTGTCTATAACAGGTATATCTTTAAAGTGTTCAAAAATCTTAATGATATCTTCTTGATAACTATAACACTGCATGGAATAGTTATCATAAAACTATAATCACACGCAACTACATCCACTTTTATACCATAAATTCACCACTTGAATCATAAAGTTGCGAAACAAACATATTTGTAGTTAATTTTGTGGTTTTTATTTTATTATTACTTTATTATACAATATTAAGAAGTAAAAATAGTTATGTTACAAAAAGACCTTATTTGGACGACTTTAAGACGTCTTTAAAATGACGTCTTTAGATGATCTAAGAAATGACGTCTTATATATAAACGTCCATTATTAGTCGCCGACGTTATAGACCAAAAATGACTAAAAATAGACGTCATTATGTCGTCTTCTGACGTCACTTTGGACACATACAGACATTTTTTAAAAAGGTGATTTTTCAACGTTTTCGAACATTCTGAACACATTGGCATAAAAAATTGAAAAAATAACACCGGTTTTAAGAAAATACGTCCATTACTAAAAAATTAAACTCATCGTCGTCATCCCCGAAAAATTAGAAAAATTTTTGAACCGATTTCCAAAAAATCAGTTATAAAAAATTATACACATTATCGCCATCCCCGAAAAATTAGAAAAATTTGAGCACCGTTTTGAAGAAAATGGGTCCATTAATTCAATGAATAGTTCGCAGTCAGAAAAATTTTAGCACCTGCAGTTTCCAAAAAATCAGTACATTAATGAAAAATATGAAAAATTATACACGTCGTCGCCCCAAAAAATTAGAAAAATTTGAGCACCGTTTTGAGGAAAATTGGTTTATTAATTGAATGAATAGTTCGCAGTCAGAAAAATTTTAGCACCTGCAGTTTCCAAAAAATCGGTACATTAATAAAAAATTAAACCATATGAAAAATTCTACACATCATCACCATCCCCAAAAAATTAGAAAAATTTTGGCACCGGTTTCAAAAAAATCGATCCATTAATGAAAAATTATCCATTAATGAAAAATTAAACCCATCTCCATTTAATTAGAAAAATTTTGGTACCAGTTTCAAGAAAATCGGTACATTAATGAAAAATTAAACTCGCGGTTTCAAGAAAATCGGTTAATGAATAAGTAGTTCGTTATATATACTTAATAGATACTTATTATTTCCCGAAAAATTACGTACTATTAAATATATTTCAATTTTTTCGACTAACTGGCCACAATTCAGTATAAATTCACGACGTTTCAGCCCTTGGTTTGGGCCCTTATCAAGTGTAAACTATAACATGACATAAAGTAAAATAATAAAAATCTAACCATACGTAATGGAAGTAACAATAAAGAAATAAATAATACCTAAATCATCTGTAAGAATCGTCGTTGAAATCACAAGACATCGGTAATGTATGAAATTATTCCAAAAAGATCATAAAAGCTAAAAAGTGATGTATGTTAATAATAATTACATGTGATAAAATTAAGATAAAAATAAAAATAAAATTAAAAATCATTACATATCTTGTGTGTCCAATAATAAGATGTATAGTAACTTATAAACATAGCCGAGTGTGACATGTTGTTCGTACGAAAGCGATCGACCGACTAACAAGGAAACGGTCGGAAGAGTCCCTCACCGATTTGGATGCGCTTTGGATATGTTGTAGAGCATCAAAAAATATTAGACACGTATTTTTTTTTAGCGGCGTATCTCGACGTTTAGGGGTTGAAACAACCCCTCAAAAATAACGGATTTTATAATTTTTAGCGAATATCTTCGAAAATATAAGACGTAATGACAAAAAATTTATACGAAATGTTTATGGCTTTTTGTGCTCTTACAATGGCGTAATCAGATTTTTCAAATTTGTCAATTTTTTTAATTTAACCCCACCCCCACCTATTATTTTTGCAAAATATAACAATTTTTCCAACACAAAGCGTCGAATGCCAAATACATCCATGTATATTTTTATTATGATATCATTATTCGATTTTTGGCAAGACGAGATGGTATGTGGTATAGGTGTCGCGCTGTAGGTAGGTGTTGCGTTATTTCTGTTCAGTTGCGCCGTACACTTAAAAATTTCCATTTCAACTCCGGAATGACCGAAAGCGCTGATGCGAAGGCCAGCGCAAGGCGCTGACAGCGAGAGGTTAACGCTATTTCGAGAGTCCTGGACTAACAACAGAATGTCGACTCCGACATTATAAATACCGCCGAATTGTAAGATCGGGCGGGCAGTCGCAAATCATAATCTGAACGAACACGTGCGTCACATTAACCGCTACAATAATATATTATCCCGGTTACGGGACAACAAAATCAACAACCAAAGTACACGCATTTGAATATCATTTGCTTGTGTCATAATTCCGGACAGCAAGCATTTCAGATCGTAAATTTGAAGTGTAAAGAACTGTGTTGTACGCTGTCGTTTTGTGCGTTGAACATGTAAGTGCATTTTTATTGTTAACTTTTATTGGTTTTTTACGCTTGTTACTTTTTCCTTTGATATTGAATATTTAATATAATTTTTTATTCAGCTCTTACTCAATTCTTTGCCAGTCTTGCCAGTGACTATATAATCTTTTGGGAGAGGTGCACTTGGACACGGTACATTTGGACATCGTTCATTTGGACACGGTCATTTGGACACGATCAGTTGGACACCGTTTATTTGGACACGGTGCATTTGGACACCGTTCATTTGAACACGATCAATTAGACACGGTTTATGTTGCTAATAAGTACGAATGTGTTTCATGTATTCTGTTAAATTTATAAGGTTTTGTAATTGGCGCCAGCGGCCATTTTTGTTTCTTGATATATTCGATGTAAATCGATAAGGTCGACGATATGCGATTGTCGATCTTTGCTACGCGCCTTCTCTCTCTCTGCTAAGTCACGCCACGTTACGGCTGTGTTTTTTCTTTATCCGAATAAATCTTTTGCATCCAAAGCCAAGAGTGCAATATTATACCCTACCAACAGGTTATGGGCCCAGGCAACGTGTGGCTAAAAGTATTTATCGGATAGGAGTGTTCTTTGAAGAAGGATCCTTGATTCGTAAAAACGATTCTCTTTTGAGGTTAGCCCGGCCGTGTGCAAAAGCGGGTATAGTCGAAGATGGATTTCGAAGTATCAAGGATCACAAAGTTGAAGAATGCAGAGAACTGGGCACAATGGAAATTCCAAGTGTCAGTCTTGTTAAGAGAGAGGGATGCCCTGAAAATAGTGAACGGTGATTTTGCTAAACCCACGCCAGTCGAAGAAGCTACAGCGGCAGAGAAACAGCAGCTAACCGAGTGGTTGAAGGCCGACAGTATCGCTCAGAAAATAATTGCAACGAGTGTAGCAGACTCACAGCTCGTATATATCATGAATTGCAGTTGCTCCCAGGACATGTGGAACGCGCTACATAACCTCTACGAGCAGAAATCTGAGACGAGTATCCATATGCTTCAACAAATGTGGTACAAGGTTTCAAAGGATCCCAAGGACAGCATGGCATCTTACATCGCAAAGTTAAAGGATCTAGCGCATCGCCTGCAGGCGTTAGGTGAGCCAATCGCAGATTCAATGATAATAACTAAGATGCTTATGACGCTAACCCCAGCTTACAATCATTTTGTCACTGCATGGGAGTCGACCCCTCAAAACCAGCGCACACTACCGAATCTGATCGAGAGACTTCTCGCAGAGGAAACTAGATGTTCAGCTCAAGAAAAAGGTCTAAACGAGGCGTTCGCGGCCATGAAGATGTCCAAGAAGACGAGTCAAAAGTGGAAACGAGGCTCAAATTCTTCGAAGGAAACTGACATGAAGCATAAAGGTGATAAAAGCGACTCAGATATTTGTCATAAATGTAAGAAGCCTGGGCACTGGGCGCGCGGAAGTCGAGCAAAAGTTGAACAGAATCAGAGCAATGATATAAAACCAAAGGGTCAGGCTTTAGTCTCTCAGGCATCGCTGTGTCTAGATCAGTCTGAATGTAGTTCAGACACATGGTACTTGGATTCCGGAGCTACGGATCATATGTCAAACCGGAAAGAGTGGTTTATAAATCTCAAGTTTTTTGATAAACCTCACCCTGTCAACGTAGGAAAAAAGGGAGAGTCAACAGAAGCCCTTGGCATGGGAGACATAAATATTCTGGCCTACGATGGTGATCAATGGGTAGAAAAACATCTGTCTCAAGTTCTATTTGTACCTAACCTCAGATATAATTTGTTTTCGGCCGGATCAGCGTTAGATAAAGGGCTGCTTCAGATATCGACTGCAGAAGGATGCCGTTTCGAGAAGGATGAGATTACAGTTGCAGTGGGAGTACGAAGACACAAGCTATATGAGATGCAGTTTAAGGTACTTCAACTAGAAGAAGGTGAAACAGAAGCAAACCTTGCCACCAGAAACATTCTTCAGTCATGGCACGAGAAACTTGGACATCAGAACATCCATTACGTTAAGCAGTATTTAATAACTCAAGGAGTTCAGGTAGATGAACAAGAAAATTTCTTTTGTGAAGGATGTGTTTTTGGTAAGTCACACAAACTACCTTTTCCAAAACGCAAAGAGGAGGATTATAAACCGCAAACCCCCGGTGAGCTCATACATTCAGATTTATGCGGTCCGTTTCAAGAAAATTCAATAAACGGATCACGCTATTTTTTGTTATTCAAGGATGGTTTTTCTCGCTATAGAGTTGTTTATTTCCTCAAATACAAGAGCGAGACTGCAGAACGCATCAAGGATTTTATCGCCATGACAAGCAACCATGCTGGTAGAACCATAAAAACCCTGCGTACGGACAATGGTTTGGAGTTTATAAATTTGGAGGTCAAGGAAATACTAAAACAGCATGGGATACAACATCAGAGGACCGTAGTTTTCACTCCTGAACAGAACGGCTCTGCCGAGAGGGAAAACCGCACGATCGTTGAGGCCATGAGATCTATGTTACATTCAAAGAACCTACCGTTGAACCTGTGGGCTGAAGGTGTCAATATAGCGGTTTATATACTCAATCGCACAGGAACAAGCCCCCAACGTCTGAAGACTCCTTACGAATTGTGGTATGGACACAAGGCTAAGCTGGAAAAACTGGTTACCTTTGGAACGACAGCCTATGCGCATATTCCCAAGGAGAAACGAAAAAAGCTTGACAGCAAGGCTGAAAAAGGCTATTTTGTGGGATACGATGAGAACGTCAAGGGATTCAGAATTCGGTTTCCTGAAACTGACAGAGTGGACATAAGGAGAGACGTGATCTTCCGGGAGGACGATCACTACACGGAAGTTCCAGCTCAAGCTAATCAGGATGATCAATTGCATATCTTTGAACTTCAAGAGGGATCCGAAACCAAACCTCAAAATCATCAATCCCAGAAACCTCAACCACAAATTCAAGAGGAATTGGAAGAATCGACTGACGGAGAAGAAGTTGAGGTTGAAGAATCAACCGTAAGGCCTCAAGAAAGAAGAGTTCTACGGGATAGAAGTAAGATTAAAAGACCAGAAAGATACGAAGGAGGAATCGACCCCGATGTTGTCCTTTTAACAGAAGTAGAGGAATCTTTGAACTATCATGAAGCGGTCACTGGCTCGCACGCAATTGAGTGGAAGCGAGCGATGGACGAGGAAATCAAGTCGCTGAAGAAAAACAATACATGGAAAATTGTGGATCAACAGGACGGAAGAAAGCCAATAGAAAATCGCTGGGTGTTCAAGTTGAAAAGAAAAGCTGATGGAAGCATTGACAGATTTAAAGCCAGACTAGTTGCAAAAGGCTATTCTCAGGTGCACGGAGTCGATTATCGCGAAACGTTCAGTCCAGTTATGAAATTCGTTTCTATTCGCATAATATTAGCACTAGCAGCATCAAGGAACATGGTTTTGCAACAATTTGATATAAAAACAGCCTTTCTCAACAGAAAACTGCCGGAAACCATTTATATGAAGCAGCCAGAGGGTTATAATGACGGAACGAACCATGTTTGCTTACTGGAAAGGAGCCTATACGGCTTGAAGCAGTCCTCCAGATGCTGGCATGAGCACTTCACCGACTTCCTTAAGGAATTTAACCTGGAACCTACTAAGTCGGACCCGTGTGTCTTTACGAATGGTCAGGAGGAAGACACACTGATATTAGGGGTCTACATAGACGATGGAGTGATGGCAGCGTCAA